>JAMYWD010002294.1:0-10479 GCA_028583415.1 Protea cynaroides
TTCATTTTATTATAAGATTTTCGCTATTGTGTATTTACTCTGATTATGATTACGGATGTGTGTAAGTTTAGATAACGCGGGGATAACCTACTCGAGATCCTGGTTGAACCGTTGGTTGCTAGCGGTTCTTCACACCATTCTGAACAATGCGAAATTGGGGTGTGACATATGTGAAATAATGTGAGGGTTGCCAACAATTCTAAAAGGGGAGATTGTTGCAACCTTGGCCAGTGTTGAGCAGATATGGGCAGTTTATGGTAGTTCTAGGTGTGTTGTCATTGTTGGCAACTATGGCAGTGTGTGTGAGTAGAGTGGTAGTATGGGCAGTCTCCATGAAGGCCAGCAGTGTTTGTGGTAATTTTCCAGCTCTCCTGCATGAAGATAGATAAAAAATAAGAGAGAGAAAGAAGAGAAAAAAGGAGGAAAAAGAAAGAGGAGAGAGAATATGGGCCAAGTGGGTCCTACATGATGTGGCTTGTCACAATGGCACCAGCCCAGGCCAGCGTGGCCGAGGCCCGCGGCAGCAGGCCAGCAACAAGGCAGCAAAGTCTGCCTGTAAGCCAGTCTATAGGCCTAGCCATGCTATGAAGGGCCATGCCCACAGCAGAGCCAGCAGCCAGCCCCGCATAACACAACCAGCTACTAGCCCCACAAGGCCAACCAATGGCCATGTGCACAGCGCTAGCCGCCAGCCTGCTCGCACGCTCGCAAGCATGGCTCGCAAGGTCCGTACAAGCATCGCATGCCTTCCCCCCCCCCTCACATGTTTGATGCAATGCTTAAGTGAACAATGGTCTTAAGACCCTACTGGAAATAAAAACCCTGGATCGATTCTTAACAAAGGTTACAGAGGCCATTCGGCCAAAAGAAAAGGGCATTTTGGTCCTTTTCAGAAAAGCTCGATTTGGATTCAACGGTTGAAAAAAGGCCACGTCGTCAAGATCGGATTCGAGGGCCTTCAAAAAGGCGGGATCCTATGTGTCACTTGATCCGCGTCAAGATGCTCCCACGAGCATTTGGATTGGCCGGAAGCACCTTATAATGGTGCGTTGCAACGAATGGACGTGACTCGGTGTTTCGGTGTGGCACACATGTGACACGCTAGTGCACTTGATGCCCATCCAGTGGCTATGGAGGTTTTTGATCGTTCCTGACGCGATTGAGGAAGATCGGAGGGCTAATAATAAATCCGGCCTTCTTCTGTAGATCCAACGAATAAAATTATTAGTTGCCTCCTCCACCAATCAACGCTCAACAACAGTGTCCTATCTGACAGAGGCGGTAATGTTTGTGTGTAGCACGGCGCACAAAAAAGAGATATCTGATGCTGAATGATTCCTTTTTAAATGATCTGAGTAGCCAAACTTTGATCGGCCATATCTCGACCGTCTGAGCTTAGATTGAGGTGATTCAAGTTCCCCTGTTGTCCATTTTTTAAGCTGAATCCATTAGAGCAATTTTGAAGGTCTGCTTGTGCGAGAAAACTAGGGTTTTGGTGAAAAATCCTTGTTAGAGCATCTGAGAGTTGATTTTTGGTTTCCACCTTCTTCCTATTGCCATCAATGTCTCAGTAAGACTAAGGAAGAGTGCTGTGAGCTTTTAATGAGCCTCCATAGAAGCTGTGGTGAGAAGAAATGGTATGAGTGGCCATTAGAAGTGGTGAACAAGTTCATTAGAGTGTTTCATAGAAGGAGCGATTACGCCAGAAAGGTAATCTCTCACACAAACCCTCATTATGATGTATGTGTTTAATGGGAAGGGTTTGTAGTCAACATATTCATGTATGTTTAGTCTACTAGGTTGGGGCTTAGCAGACTTGTGGGTTGTAGCTCATATTCGAGTTATAGCTTGTTTTATCTTGGTGGTGTGACACCTCGCTATTGTAACAGTTGAACTCCACCTATTATAGTTGAGTATTGGGTATAATACGAAACCCTGGGTTTTACCCCGTGGACTAGCCATTATAGTGCGTGATTGATGAAACACATTACATCTTGTGTTGTGAATGTATATGTGGATGCCTATGTGTGTGGAATAGAAGTCCGTGTGCTGCAGGTCTGGGTATACACACTTGGTAGGCCAAGCCCTGGTATGGATACCTGTGGGTGTGGTTGGTGTGTCCACGAAATGTGTTTGATAAATTGATTGTGAGAGAAATCCGTTTGATAGCTCAAGGCAGCACACAGTGAACAACAGCTCTTGGCAGCAGTGACCAAAGCAGTAGGCCAGATCATCTCAGTGGGATTATTTTTGTGGGAACTAATTCACCCCCTCTTCTCAGTGACTGGCTGGGATTAACATATACTATTTCATGAAGCCCAAATTGAAAGATCGGTGAATTTGGTTGCTGGTTTTGGATTGATACCATTGACGAGACAAAGTTTATTTTTGGCTTCGAGATCAATGACAATGGCACAATGGTGTAAATAATAGGGAGATGAGGAGTCCGGGATAGAGGTGGTTGTGGGGTTGGTAACCAGAGGAGGGAGGATGGTAGGCTCAGCCATGAGGTTGTGATGGAGCCGTCCAAGAGAGGGATTAGGTTGATGCCATGTAAAGATTGTAAAAAAATTCTGTATTTGGTAATTTTCTATGATGCGTACAGTGTATACATATATTCAAAGAAGAACTGAAAACACTCGTTAGAATTTGTTGGTAGATTGGTTAAAATCTATCAGTTACAATATTAATAGAAGGAGGATTTACTCCTCAGATAAAGTTACAGGATATAATTTGACTTTAGAATTCGAAATTGGGCACAACATTCATAACTGATATATTCAAAATATCGGTTACGAAGGTGACCCAATAAGAATTGAAAAGCTCAAGTAAAGGGAAAATAATGGAAACAATTTCATACAATTCAAAGGTGATCTTAGAGGGTGATCAGATGTTTATTAAAGGTGGTTCGGGTCGTGAGGTGGCTACAGACCAATGTGTCTCCTTCCTCAATACATAAATCATGATGTGGCAAATACAGATTGGTCCATGCATTTCTCCGCTAGTATTGCTGCATAGAACATTCAAGAGGCAGCGAAACTAGGGGAACATTAATTTGCTGATGCTAACTGGCCCATTCCACTTGCATGCCCTTGGCCTAAAGTTTCGAAAGCTAGCTTTGAAGGGAGCACTTTTCCAGTCTATCTTCCCACGCCCACCCTGTGTTGCCCAGCCTTCACCATTCCATATGATGGAATAAGCCCTCATGCCTTGCTGGTTTGGGAAAGCAATGCCCTGACTCTGATAGTCACGGAAGACCCGGATAGGGATCCCATCAACAAACCACCTGAAAAAAAAAAAGAGAGCAAAAGTATGATATATAACATATATTTATTGATGGACATTGATGAAATAGTGAAATAAACATTTGATCATTGGTCCTGGTGAGGGAACTTACACAATCTCACTTGGGTTCCAACGTATGGTGTAGTTGTGGAAATCAGAAGTTGGGTCAAACCATGGATGAAATTGTTCCTCTTTGCCTCCAACACCCTGGGCGTAGACATTCGTGTGGATGGTGTATGGTTGTCATGATATAGTCCCCAAGAACTCAAAGTCTATCTCGTCATGCTTGGAGCCAGTGGAAGACAACTGCCCAATTTTGAGGATGGAATTATAGACGTATCATTCATGTTTATGATTATGTAACTTCACATCTTTTGGTGACCCAGGTGCAGTTTATAATGCTCTGGTGTGAGGAGAACCTCAAAACATTGGTTACTTTTGTACAAAGTCGGTACTTACATAGTATGTTGTAACAGTGCCGGAAGAATTCCCAGGTACTAATTTGATTAACATTTCAAAGCTGCCGAAGAGGAACTGTCGTTTTGATTTAAATCCTGATCCTGACAAACCAAAACAACGCTATCATTTTAGTTTGGTAAGATGAGATACATGGACGAGTTCTTTTTCTTGGTCAGAGCAGAAGAACTGGGTGAACGTACATGAAAGCAATGCTAATAATGAATTCTTATACAATTTCTATTTTTATGAATGGGAAGGTTCCAGGGAGATGCAATCAGTCTATTTCTAGGAGAGTCCTCACAAACTCCAGTAGATTCGCCAATTTTGCTTTTTTTTCTCAAACGATTATATTGATATTTCTCCTAATCGTAAATATTGAACAAGTAAACATCTTCGTCCAAGGAATAAAGTCCCAAAAAAAAAAAAAAAACCAAAATTTTGTCTGTTTTGTATCTTGAAGTTTGAATGTATGTGCTGTAGACCATCAATAGAGGCCAGGCACCAATCTTGTAATATGAAATCAACAACCATCATTAACAATGTTAACTGTAAATTCAGAGAATGAGTTTAATTTTCAGTGTGTCCACTGAATTGAAATCTTGTACAATATATAGAGTTATATGGGGATTACTAGAATCCCAAGATTACATACAATAATATCCCAAGATTTACAAGATTAGATGCCACTAATCATTTATAGTTTGTATGAGAATCCATGAAAATATTCTCATGAGATGACTCCCTTATCTCCTTTGAGATTAGGGGGGGGGGGGGAGGAGGGGTAAATCACTGTCTGAAAATTGTCTCTGATTTTCCTTAACTTTTTACTGCTGCCCAGAGCTAATGGAGAACTAAACCTTCAACACGCACACAAGCGTATGCAAATCTACCTAGTTACCACTCAGTCACCAGGTCTACCAGATTTGCACACCCACCCCTATAAGTCATTCCACGCACTTCAAAATATACTAAAAAGTAAAACAATTAGTACAAGGATATTACGTGGTTCACCACCACAGTGTGTGATGGCTAGTCCACGGAGTAATGCCCAATGGGCTCCGTATTTACTCAATACTCTGCTTTTAGTCTCTTACAAGACAAGTATACTAACCCTAGGTTTTCCCAGTATAAAACTGAGAGGGCAAACAATGTCAAGATTCAGGCTATGACAGTTAGTGTCCAGCACCCACTGAACACAATAAAAAGAATATTTTTGGGGCTTATAAAATTGTCATACAATGAATTTCCCCAGACTAAATAGGTATTCTACCTTTTTTTTTTACCTATGCTAGCATACAATGCATAAAAAGCAATAAAAAGATAGGGAATGAGAATTCCTCACAACAGATGTTTTTGAATGGCCAGCATTACTTTTTGGAGCTCCGTACTACTCTCAGAATAGTAGAAATCGATTCATAGAGCACCCCTTGCGCACAGGCTTCCAATCTCTTCCATACAACCCATAATCACCATGAATGTAAAAATAAAAGCTCTACCTACCTCTTATAGGGATTTAGCACTCCATTGATGGGCAGAGAAGAGGTGGTTGGTGATTGATTACTCTCACAGGGTATAAAACTCTAAAAAAACATTTTGTATATCTTCCAAACCCTCTTTTTATGCCTTTCCTTTATTTTTCTTACTCCCAACACCGCCCAATGAAAAGTGGGCTCGAAAATATGGAAAGTACAAGTTGAACAGACCGATTTAGAGCTTGGATGGCCAAGTTATGGCTGTTTGAAGTTCACCCAACCGAATAATTCTAAACAGAATCTTTTTTGACAATACTATGTGCCCGCGACGCACCAAATCTCCGCCCCCGCGCTGATAGGTTGTCGAGCTCAGATTGGCGGAGACAGAATCTATGCTGTCAGCCTTCGGATAACCTTAAAAAGGCGGGATCTTGTCTCTGCCTTAGAATCTACATCAATCAAGTCATCGATCATCGGAGAAGATTGTAGCCACTAGATCTGGATCTTCATCTGTCGCTCACCATATACGTCACTTCACCATATGCGCTCACCATAGAATCAAGGCGTTGCAATTATATGATCTGAAACATAATAATAACATGCGCTCGGCCAATGGGAGAACTTGCGATAGAATCTCGGCGCGACCACCGATCCACCTGATCCCCACTTTCTTGGGCGTCGATTCAAAGCTGTTCTTTGGGGAAGTGGCTTTGTGAAGATATCTACAAGTTGCTCTCTTTGTGGGAATAAACTCAACTGGATTTCTCCTTTTAAGACCTTATCTTTTTAAGTGATACTAAATAGCTATGTGCTTAATCTGGAGTGCATAATTGGATTTTTAGAGATATTTATAGCACTTATGTTGTCCATGAGAACATAGAAATAGGCTTTTAGACTCAATTATTAAATTAGGTTAGCATCCGCTTCTTTCATAACACCTATGTGCTACATGGGGTGGTTGCAATGTATTCTACCTCTTTGTAGATAATGATAATGACTCTTGCTTTTCTTGTACCCAGGCCACCAGGAATTCCGCCAAGATAGAAGGCACCTCTACTAGTGCCCTTCCCTATCATCAACACATCTGCTCAATTTGCATTAGGGTAAGAAGATAATACCGGATCCTTACTTTTTGCATACCAAAGACCATATTCCATAGTCCCCTTGAGATTTCTGAAAATCCTCTTTTTCACGGCTACTACATGTGTCTCTTTTTAGGCTAGCTTGATATCTAGCTACCACGCCAAGCAGACTTCTCGAATATCTAGCTTTGTCAGCGATCAAGTAAGAAAATTTTCAACCATTGACCTGTACATGGTGTGGTCAGGCGATGGAGAGTCATCATCTTTGCTCAACTTGCAACTTGTCATCATTGGAGTGCTCATTGGTGTCTGGAGTCTTCCATTGTAAACTTCTTTAATATTTCTTTCACATATTTGGTGCGAGATAAAAAAATCCTCTTTCAACTAAATGATTTGCGAGACCTAAAAAATAAAGAGTTCAGCAATCATGGACATCTCAAACTCATTTTGCATCCTCGAGCAAAATCCCGTTATGACTCATTGTAGCTTGCAAAAAATAATATCATCTACATATACCACCACAATTGTCAAGGCTACCATCAGCAGTTTCACATGGAGATTGCTATCAACCGGTCCCTTATTGAAGCAATTTGCGGAGATAATTATCAGGCCTTGAATACCATACTCTTGGTGCTTGGTTTAACCCATACAATTCTTTTTTAGTCTACAAGCAAGTGTAGGGTCCTCCCTGGAGTTAGAATCCATCACGGTTGCTCAATGTGCGCCTTTTTCCAAGTCGCCATTTAAGAAAATTGATTTGACATCCATACGGTAAACTTTGAGGTTCTTTATCCTTTGAAATGCAGGAAACATCGATTACTTCCAACCTAGCAACGGGAGGCGAATGTTCGATGCCCTCAACTTTGAGCATATCCTTTACAAACCAATACGGCCTTCTTCTTACAATTTTGCCATCTTCATTAAGTTTATTCTGTAGCCCCATTTAGTTCTAATAACATTCTTGTCCGTAGGCCTTGGCACTAATTTCTAAGTTTTTTTTTTTTTTATTTGGTCCAACTCTTTTATTCATTGTCTTGAGCCAACTAGCATCTTCACATGCCTGCGCAGCTAACTTTGGTTCAATGTAAGATAAAGGAAAATATCTGTTTTTGCTTTTTACCTTCTTTGTTTGCATTCGGCTAAGGGATCACCAAGGAATTAATTGTTTAGGATGATTATTCTTTACTCTGCTTGAGCCACTTCCAATCTGCCTATTTGTCTCGAGAATCTTCTTGCTCTTCTCTTTCATACATTTTGAACCACTTTCTTTACGCTCGACACATTTGTCACATTTTGTTCTTTTACGTTTCACTATCATTCTTCTCCTGTCCAAATCTTCAAAAATAGGGAAGCTCATTGTTTGACCACATTAGGAGAAATTCTTCTCATTAACTCTTACATCTGTACTTTTAACAATTTTATCAAGGCTTTTGTTGTAACATTTATAGGCTATGCTAGAGGAGTAGCCAAAATATATTCCTTCATTTTTATATAACACTTACTACCAAACACCTTGAAGTGCTTTGTTGTAGCCTTCTTACCCAAATCATAATTCATAGAAAATTTTGTCTTCATGTGGCCTCAACATACATATTTTTGAAGATATAAAGTTGTCTCTTGATGCCATTTTCAGAATAATATTATGCAAAATCAATCCAAGTATATTCTCCTCCCTTGTCGGATGTCAAACACTTGATTTTCTTGCCTATCTCATTTTTTTAACTTGAGTTTTAAAGACCTTAGAACTTACGGGCATCGATTTTTGTTTCAAAAATATTACCCAAGTTATTCTTGAGTAGTCATCAATAAATAGAAAGAAGTACCTTTCCTCCGAGATATTTCTGTGTCCTCCTTTGGTCCACTAGATCTCGTGAATAATTTCTAATGGTTAAGTAGTGTGATACTCTTTTGGTTTAAATGATATACTCATATTTGCTTCCCTTCTAATGAGTTGTTATATATACCATTAAAGGCTTCTTCGAAGGAGGGATGTCTCCACAATATTCTTATTGAAAATCTTGGTCAGATTTCCAAAGCCAATATGCCCCAATCTTCTATGCCATGAGTCATGTTTCTTCTTCTTAGCTCAACATGCTCGGTCCTTTGAATCTCACATCCTTGATCATCGAAAATTACTCTGTGCCCCTATCATAAGCGTGACACTCAACGACTATGTTTCAAACCTAAAACATAGAGAACATCTTGGAATTTTACCTTCCCATTGTTGAGACTAATGCTTCCCTTTCTATAAATTTTTACACCATTATCATTACCAAACTTGACTAAGCCTCTTTCATAGTGTTGAAGCTTATGAAGCCTTTTACTATCACCTATCATGTGATTCGAACATCCACTATCAGAATCCATGGTGTAGAAGCTGTCTTGTACCTTGAAAGGCATCTGTACAAGCAAAGAATTGTTCTTCTAAATCCAAGCTCTCTTCTTTAATTGTGATCATCTCATCTTGCTTTGCCTTTGAACCTTGCTTAAGTTACGTCATCTTTGTCTCAGTGGAAGTGACATAGGGGGAAAGACGGTCCTCCGATTCCCTTGCTATATGCCCCCGAAATTGTGACAATTTAGCACTCCAACAAATTCTCTTCAAGGGGACAAATTGAGTTTTACTTTCAAATCTAACTTCTCTCATGTTGAATTTGTAGGTGGCTATCTTTTTGTCCATATTTATTACATTTATAACAATATCCTAAAAATAAGGTCTTGGCTTAGAAGGTGCCATGTACCTCCTTCGGTCTCGTGGTGCCTGCTTGGGATAATTTCCTCCATGGAAGTTACTCTACTCCACTCTCCTACCTTGCCTTTTTAGTCTTAAGAATAGGGACTTGGTTTCTCTTTTTAAATATAAACCATTGGGGCCTTACCCTTTTCAATCTCTTTCACAAAGAGATGGGACATTTCCCCTTTGAGTTTGCCCTATTGGAAGTCTCTACTTTATTAAAACTACGATCAAATTTAATATTGGAAGGCCCTTTGAGAATTTATAATGCCATCTAGCTTGCTGCTTCTAGGGTTTGCTGGAGTATTGGCTTATCGAAGGTTAATCAAACTTTTATGTTTTTCCAAGCTTTCCTTTTTCATACTCGGTCCTTTTCTTTTGTGAAGAATAAATTCCTTCTCAAGCTCTTTAAATTGACTCATCACAAGGGTTTATTTTTTCAGGTTGGGCTCTCAAACACTACATTCTCAGTCTTCTCTGGAGTGATACGAGATCTTTGTTTAAGACTATTTTAAGTTGTTCATAACTTTCTTTTACTCTTCATCACCCACCTCTCAGTCTTGAATTAACTATTTCTACTTTTGCTTCTTGTGAGGCCGACTTGTTATTTTCTTTCCTTCGTGAATTCCCTTCTGTATGCAAATAAACTCTTCCTCAAAATTTACTTCACCTTCTTCATTCCGACGAGGGTTTGATTTTTATTTTTCCCTCTTACTACTAGGGAGGGATAGACTCCACAATACCTTCTTCATTTGCTTTTGGGGGTTTTTTCTTCCTTTTTCTCATCTGTTCTTTCAATGTACACCATGACGATTGCCTCGCTAGGGCTTATCTTAGAGATATCATTTGAATCATCATCCGAGTCCTCGATTGCTTCTTTATTCAAAAATTAAACTCTTTTTGTTTGGACCTATTTTCTTGAAGTTTGTGATTTTCTTTCCTTTAGACTAGTTTTATTGTCATCCTTCATCATCTGCACATCAAACTTACTCTTCTCTGGGCACTTTACGGCAAAATGTCTAACCTTACCATAAGTTAGGAAGCACTTGAATGGAAGCTTAGCTGTACTTTTTGTACCCTTCTTTAATTTCTTAGTTAAGTGAGCCATGACCTCATCTTCGCTTTCTCCTTATTATCTGATTTTCAGAAACTTTCAGCTTCTTCACGACCCTTGAAAGCTACTTTCTTGTCACTAGTGGTTCTTGGATCAACTCTCATCTCAAAAGTTGTCAGGGCTCCATGAATCATTAATAATTGACTTGTTCCTAGAGTCCTTGGTCTCTTCAGTGACACACTTTTGACTTGAATTTTGCAGGTAAGAGACCTTAAGATTTTCACGATAAACAAGTATGACCTTTTAGGTCTTCACTAAGTCCTCTAATGGAATTGACCGCTTCCATTAACCTTATTTCGTATATTGATCAAGGGTCCTCATCCTTATTCATCT
>JAMYWD010002295.1:0-10398 GCA_028583415.1 Protea cynaroides
TGGCATTAGGGATTGATTAGTAGCGAGCCCAGCTTGCAAGCCCCGCAAACGAACGGGGCTTACGTGTTGGTATAGCATTATATAGCAATAAACGTTAACCTTTGTTGTATAATGTTATGGTAGGGGTGGATGGGGACGACAATAAACGTTAACCTTCGGCGGGCTTCCACACCCCGTGTATAGAGGCGTGTCAATAAACGTAACCTTTGACCACCCAACCTTTCTATTGCACATTGCAAACTATAAACCAGATCAAAGATATAAATTGACTTTTTTGCATGCATATGTATTGTTTCATTGTTTTGGCTACTCACCGAGCCATGTTGTGTGCTCACCCCCTCGACGCCGAATATTTTTAGTCGATGATGCAAGGTTACACGGTTGAAGATTATATGAACGCTCAAGCGACAGAATATAACAGCAATGGATGCTGGAGCTGAAGATGATACATACGACTCCTCTTGCGAGTGCAACTCATGTGTATTCGATTAGATATTTTATATATTTCTTTATTGGATTTGTAAGACATGTATTTGGTACTTAAATATTTATGTCTCGCTTAAACACGTAATAATTTGCTATTATTTAAGGATATCATTCTAGTTCTCGCTCATTTATTTACAAGATTTCCGATATTGTGTATTACTCGATTATGATTGTGGATGTGTGTAAAGTTTGGATAACGCGGGGATGGTCTATTAGAGATCCTGGTTGAACCATTGGTTATTTAGTGGTTCATCACACCATTCTGAACAGTGTGATATTGGGGTGTGACATTACCTATACGGAGAGAAATTCCAGATTAAGTCAGACCATAAAAGTCTTACTTATCTATTTAATCCGAAGGAATTGAATATGAGACAAAGCAGATGGCTGGAACTATTGAAAGACTATGATTGTGATATCCAGTATCATCCGGGAAAAGCGAACGTAGTAGCGGATGCGTTAAGCCGAAAAGCAATGATAAAATCACAAGGAGAGGTTAGCACAACTGCAGCAATGTGTACTACCGGAATGGTATTCAATCACGGCAATGAACAATATGTGATAGACGCAACGGATGAGTCAGCCAACCAAGGGTTCATTCATCGGTTTTCAAATATGTTTGCTGCATTGAAGATTATACCAGACATAATGGATGAAGTGAAGACAGCTATCAAATCGGATCCTTATCTGATAACAGTAAAAGAAGATATCGAGAAAGGTAGAACCAATCCCGAGTTCACCTTGGACGAAGAGAAAGTACTGAAATACGAAGGAAGAATATGTGTACCGAAAACAGAAAATATGGACATTAGACACCGACTGATGAAAGAAGCCCATACCACCATCTATTCGATACATCCTAGAAGTACAAAAATGTATCATGATCTAAAGAAACTATATGGGTGGACGGGAATGAAAGCAGATATAGCCAAGTTCGTGTCTCAATGCCTAAATTGTCAGAAAGTAAAGGCTGAAAGACAAAGACCTGCAGGATGATACACCAATACCGGAACCAGCATGGAAATGGGACTGCATCACTATGGACTTCGTCATGGGACTACCACTGACTCCTCGAGTAGTTGACACAGTTTGGGTGATTGTGGACTGTCACACCCCAATTCCACATTGTTCAGAATGGTGTGATGAACCGCCAAATAATCAACGGTTCAACCAGGATCTCTAATAGGCTATCCCCGCGATATCCAAACTTTACACGCATCCACAATCATAATCAGAGTAATACACAATAGCGGAAAATTTAGAAATAATATGAACTGAGAACTAAAATGATACCCATAAATAATAGTAAATTATTCTATGTTTAACTAAGACATAAATATTTAAATACCAAATACATGTCTTATAAATCCAATAAAGAAACCTACAAAAATATCTAACCGAATACACACGAGTTGCACTTGCAAAAGGAGTCCTGTGTATCGTCTTCAGCTCCAACTTCCATAGCTGCAATGTTTCCGTACGCCGACGCGTTCATATAATCTTCAACTGTATAACCTGCATCTTCAACTAAAAATATTCGACGTCGAGGGGTGAGCACACAACACGGCTCAGTGAGTAGCCAAAACAATGCAACATTACATATGCATGCAAAAGTCAATTCATATCTTTGGTCTTGGTTTATAGTTTGCAATGTGCAATAGAAAGGTTGGGTGGTCAAAGGTTAACGTTTATTGACACCGCCTCTATACACAAGTGGTGTGGAAGCCCGCCTCGAAGGTTAACGTTTATCGCCGTCCCCATCCACCCTACCATAACATTATACAACAAAGGTTAATGTTTATTGCTATATAATGCTATACCAACACGTAAGCCCCCGTTAGCGAGGGCCCTGCAAACCGGGCTCGTCGCTAACCAATCCTAATGCCAAACAAGTGTATCCAAGGCCTCACCCCAAAGATCCCCTCGTAACATCCATAGAGATAGAGCTAAGGCCCCCGGTAGAGCCGAGACTACAAGGACCGAGACCACCTCCCCGATACTCTACGACATAATAGTTCTGCTAAGGTAATGGCGATACGACGATGTCAATGCACAAGACTTGAGTTAGAGATAGAGCTAAAGTGCTGAGACCCACCAAAGGTTAACGTTTAATGACGTTCTCATCACACCTCCCCGGATACTCGCTCGCATCAATCACATCAACCACACACATACAATCACATGCCTATTCCTATCATCATCATGTTATAAACAATAAAGTAAATATGCATGAACAAGTAATAGAAATATTGGATGGCATGCTGTATGCACATTACAAACATATTCGCATAGAATCAAACATGGCATAGGACTGAAGAATAGAAAAACAGTTTATTATTAACCAATTTAGTTTGGGGTTAAGGTTCCTCACCTTAGCTTGCTAATAGATACTTTTTCAAGCTTCAAAATCACCTTTACAATGTAATTATATTGCTAGCAAACATAACAAAGTCGATAGAATTTAATTAGAATTAATTCAGAATTTAAAAAACCATTCTGGCTAGGGTCGATGGGTCTATCGACCCTCCCTCCATTCCGAACTTCCCGAATGCCGAGGGTCGATGGTCGAAACACCTAGGGTCGGATGGTCTATCGACTCTCGGTGCGACCCTCGGTGCACTCTGGTCCAATTTCTACTTTTAATCCATTCTTCGTGTTTGGGGTCCTATGGCTTGCTTCCTACATTCACTCAACATTCATTCCATGGTCTAGAACCATGTATAAACCATCATTATCCTTTTCGTGCATCCTCCTATGGTTTTCCATGAAAACCTAACCATGGATGGATGGTTTGGGTTCCTCCGAGATCACTTTCTCTTCAATTACTAACCTAAGGTCCCGTAGGAAACTCATGGAAATAGTATCCATACCTGAGAAGATTACTTTTCTCTGTAATTTCTTCTCCATTTTGCTAAGCCTTCTTCCTAGCCTCCTTTCTTCCTCTTTTCCTTCTTCTCTCTTTCTCTCAAATCAATTAGGGTTGTGAAAGGAGTGAAAGTGGCTTAGGAACGTCCTTTAAATAGACTAGGAATGTCCTATAATAATCCCATTGAGATTTGGAAAGAATCCCAACCGAAAATTAAGAAATTTCCTAATTTCAGTTTTCGTCGAAACCGAGGGTCGATGATCCCGTCGACCCTAGGGTCTTAAGCTGTCCGAACCTCCCTTCAAAACCGAGGGTCCGACTTTCTATTTTGGGAGGTCCGACCGCTTAGCTGGGTGTGCGACCCTTCCCTAAAATTAAGTGTTTTTGGGTCGATTTCGTACATGGGATCTCGATCTCCTTCATGCCCTTGGTCCATTTGACTCGACCATGATGGGTAAACCTGGTTCAAGATGGTAAGACCGGGTTAAATTGATACGGGTCTTACAACTCCCCCCAACTTATAAAAATTTCGTTCTCGAAATTGTACGTACGCTTCTCCCGAATCAAACAAGTCGTGGTATTGCTTTTCTCATAGCATTTTCTTCTTCCCATGTAATCTCTTCCATGTCTCTACTTTTCCACGTGACCTTAACATAGTAGATATCTCCCGTTGCGTAGACGTTGAACCTTTCGACTAGTGATTTCCGTTGGTAGTACTTCAAATGTCAAATCATCAGCCGGGGTTCCGAGAAATCATCTGCCAACACATGTGTTGGGTCTTTGACATACTTCTTCAATAAGGATATGTGAAATACGTCATGCACACTTGACATAGATGGTGGTAGTGCTAACTGATAAGCTACTTTCCCACGCTTAGCCAGAATCTCATATGGTCCGACATATCTTGGACTTAGTTTTCCTTTATGTCCGATCCTCTTCAATCCTCGCATAGGCGATACTTTCAGAAATACTTTATCACCTACGATGAACTCTAGATCTCTTCGTCGAGTATCTGCGTATTGCTTTTGACGTCCCGAGCTACTCTTACTCTTTCCTTGATGATGTCGACCACTCGACAAGTCTCTTCAACAAATTCTGGTCCAACATTACCACGTTCTCCAACTTCATTCCAAAACAAGGGAGTTCGACACTTCCTACCATGCGCGGAAACAAAAGGTGACATCCGTATAGTAGCCTCGAATTTTATCCCCCTTAGCTTAACCCACACCCATGGAAACTTTTCGTCCCATGATCCCTTGAAATCAATCACACATGCTTGTAGCATATCTTCTAAAATCTGAATTGTACGCTCCGACTGGTCCGTCTGTCTGCGGGTGGAATGCAATGCTGAACTTCAATGTTGTGCCCATGGCCTTTTCGCCCCCATCCTTCCCAAAATTTGGAAGTAAATGGTGGATCTCTATCGGACACAACCTTCGAACACCATGTAGCCGAACAATATTATCCACATACAGCTTTGCCAAAATTTTTTTGGGGTCGGTTGATTTAGAGCTGTTTTGGTCGACGGTCTCACCACACCAAACCCCCAACCACCCCCGAGGGGCAATGGTAGTCCCGTGACGAGTCCATAGTGATGCAGTCCCATTTCCATGCCGGTTCCGGTAATGGTCTTTAAGTCCTGCGGTCTTTGTCGCTCCGCCTTTAACTTCCGAGCAATTTAGGCATTGAGGACAAGAACTCCAACCTTGGCTACATCGCCTTCCATTCCTTCTCAAGAAATTTTCCGAGGTCGTGATACCTTTTTTTTTTTCGATGTACCGAGTAGATGGTGGTGTGGGCTTCTTTCATGAGTCGGTGTCTAATGTCCACACTTTCGTTTTGGGTACACATATTCTTCCTTTGTATTTCAGTACCTTCTCGTCATCCAAGGCGAACTCCATGTTAGTTTCGCTACCCCCTTCACTTCATCCACTATATCCGGTATTATCTTCAATGCCGTTAACATATTTAAAAACCGATGAATGAATCCTTGTTTTGGTTGGTCCATCCGGTATCGATCACATATCGTCTTCACCGCGATTGAATACCATCCCGCCAGTACACATTGCCTGCATTGTGCTAGTTTCTCCTTGAGATTTTATCATTGCTTTTATGCTCAATGCATCCGCTACTCGGGGGAGGTGTGATGAGAACGTCAATAAACGTTAACCTTTGGCGGGTCTCAGCACTTTAGCTCTATCTCTAACTCAAGTCTTGTGCATTGGCATCGTCGTATCGCCATTACTTTAGCAGAACTATTATGTCGTAGAGTATCAGGGGAGGTGGTCTCGGTCCTTGTAGTCTCTGACTCTACCGGGGGGCCTTAGCTCTATCTCTATGGGCATTCTGAGGGATGCTGGGGTGAGGCCTTGGATACACTGTTTGGCATTAGGATTGGTTAGTTGCGAGCCCAGTTTGCAGCCCTCGCTAACAGGGGCTTACGTGTTGGTATGGCACTATATAGCAATAAACGTAACCTTTGTTATATAATGTTCATGATTGGGTGCATGTGAGTTGACGATAAACGTGATCTTCGGGTAACGTCACACACTCGTGTATAGAGGCGGAGTCAATAAACGCGACCTTTGGCTACCTCAACCTTTCTATAGCATACTGCAAACTTTAAACCGGACCAAAGATATAAATTGACTTTTTGCATGCATATGTATTGTTGCATTGTTTTGGCTACTCAATGAGCCGTGTTGTGTGCTCACCCCTCGACGTCGAATATTTTTAGTTGATGATGCAGGTTATACCGTCGAAGACTACATGAATGCGTCTGCGTACGGGAACGTGGCAGCTATGGAAGTTGAAGCTGAAGTGGATACACACGACTCCTCTTGCGAGTGCAACTCGTGTGTATTTGATTAGATATTTTATAGGTTTCTTTAATTGGATTTTATTCAGACATGTATTTGATATTTAATATTTATGTCTCAGTTGAATACAGAATAATTTGCTATTAAATTATTAATATCATTTAGTTCCTCAGTTCATTTTATTATAAGACTTCCGCTATTGTGTATTTACTCTGATTATGACATGGATGTATGGAGGTTCAGATAACGCGGGGATAGCCTATTTGAGATCCTGGTTGAACCGTTGGTTTATTAGCGGTTCATCACACCATTCTGGTTAGACCAAAATTGGGGTGTGACAAATAAACGTTAACCTTTGTTGTATAATGTCATGATTAGGGTGGATGGGGACGACGATAAACGTTAACCTTCGGGCGGACTTCCACACCCTGTGTATAGAGGCGGGGTCAATAAACGTTAACCTTTGACCACCCAACCTTTCTATTGCGCATTGTAAACTATAAACCAGACCAAAGATATGAATTGATGGCATGCATATGTATTGTTGCATTGTTTTGTCTACTCACTGAGCCGTGATGTGTGCTCACCCCTCGACGTCGAATATTTTTAGTTGATGATGCAGGTTATACGGTTGAAGATTATATGAATGCTCCAGCATACGGGAACGTGGCGGCGATGGAAGCTGAAGCTGAAGTAGATACACATGACTCCTCTTGCGAGTGCAACTCATGTGTATTCGATTAGATTTTTCTTAGGTTTCTTTATTTGAATTTAATAAAGACATGTATTTGATAATTATTTATGTCCCAGTTGATATAGAATAATTTGCTATTTAATATTTATATCACAGTAGATTCTCAGTTCATTTTATTATAAGATTTCTGCTATTGTGTATTTACTCTGATTATGATTATGGATGTGTGGAAGTTTAGATAACACGGATATAGCCTACTCGAGATCCTGGTTGAACCGTTGGTTTGCTAGCGGTTCATCACACCATTCTGAACAGTGCGGAATTGGGGTGTGACATTTTCTCTCACTTTTTCTACATCTCCCTCTCACTCTCTCTCTTTTTCTACTTCTCCCTCTCTTTTTCTCTTTTTCTCCCTTTGTCTCTCTCTCCCCCTCTCTTCTTTCTCTCTCTCTCTCTTTCTTTCTACTTCTCTCTCTACTTCTCTGTTTCTCTCTCTCTAATTTTCTCTCTCATACTCTTTCTCTTTCTATCTCTCTCTCCCCTCTCTCTCTCTCTCTTTCAACTTCCCTTTCTCTCTCTCTCACTCTCACTCTCCCTTTCCCAGTTCATTTTCTCTCGTTCTACTTCTCTCTCCCTTTCAAAATATCTCTCTCCCTTTCTACTCTCTCTCTCTCTTTTTCTATTTCTCTCTCTCTTTCTACTTCTATATCTATCTCTCTTTTTCTACTTCTCTATATCTCTCTTCTTCTCTCCCACTCTCTCTCTCTTCCTACTTCTCTCTCACTCTCTTTCTACTTCTCTCTCTCTTCTATGTCTCTCTCTCACTTCTCTCTCTCCCTCTTTCTCTCACCTTCTACTTCTCTCTCTCTTTCTTTCTCTTTACTTCTCTCTCCCTTTTAACTTCTCTATCTCTTTCTCTACTTCTCCCTCTCTCTCTTTCTACTTCCCTCTCTCTCCCTCTACGTCTCCCTATCACTCTCTTTTTACTTCCCTCTCTCTCTTCTTCTCCCTACCTTTCCTATCTCTCTTTATCTCTCTTACTCCACTTCACTCTCTACTTCAGAGAGCACTCTCTTTCTCCCTCTCTCCCTATATCTTTCTACTTCTCTCCCTCTATAATTCTCCCTCCCTCCCTCTCTCTCTCTCTCTCTCTCTCTCTCTCTCTCTCTCTCTCTCTCTCTCTCTCTCTCTCTCTCTCTTTCTACTTCTCCCTCTCTTTTTTTCTCTCTCTCACTTTCTCTCCCCATCCCCTGTCACACCCCAATTCCGTACATTTCAGAATGGTGTGATGAACCGCTAAATAACCAACGGTTCAACCAGGATCTCAAATAGGCTATCCCGCGTTACCTGAACCTTCATACACTCACCATCATAATCAGAGTAAATACACAATAGCGGAAGTCTTATAAATAAATGAACTGAGAACTAAAATGATATCCATAAATAATAGCAAATTATTCTGTGTTTAACTGAGACATAAATATTTAAGTACCAAATACATGTCTTATAAATCCAATAAAGAAACCTATAAAAATATCTAGTCAAATACACACGAGTTGCACTCGCAAGAGGAGTCGTGTGTACCATCTTCAGCTCCAGTGTCCATTGCTGCTACCGTCCCGTACGTAGGAGTATTCATGTAGTCTTCAACTGTGTAACCTGCATCATCAACTAAAAATATTCGACGTCGAGGGGGTGAGCACACAACACGGCTCAGTGAGTAGCCAAAACAATGCAACATTACATATGCATGCACATTCATTTATCTCTTTGGTCTGGTTTATAGTTTGCAATGCGCAATAGAAAGGTTGGGTGGTCAAAGGTTAACGTTTATTGACACCGCCTCTATACACAGGGTGTGGAAGCCCGCCCGAAGGTTAACGTTTATCGTCGTCCCCATCCACCCTACCATAACATTATACAACAAAGGTTAACGTTTATTGCTATATAATGCTATACCAACACGTAAGCCCCTATTAGCGAGGGCTTGCAAACTGGGCTCGCTACTAACCAATCCTAATGCCAAACAATGTATCCAAGGCCTCACCCCAGCATCCCTCAGAATGTCCATAGAGATAGAGCTAAGGCCCCCCGGTAGAGTCAGAGACTACAAGGACCGAGACCACCTCCCTTGATACCCTACGACACAATAGTTCTGCTAAGGTAATGGCGATACGACGATGTCAATGCACAAGACTTGAGTTAGAGATAGAGCTAAAGTGCTGAGACCCGCCAAAGGTTAACGTTTATTGACGTTCTCATCACACCTCCCCTGATACTCGCTCGCATCAAGTACATCAACCACACACATACAAGCACATGCCTATTCCTATCATCATCATCATCATGTTATAAACAATAAAGTAAATATGCATGAACAAGTAATAGAAATATTGGATGGCATGCTGTATGCACATTACAAACATATTAGCATAGAATCAAACATGGCATAGGACTCAAGAATTAGAAAACAGTTTATTATTAACCGATTTAGTTTGGAGTTAAGGTTCCTCACCTTAGTTTGCTATAAGATACTTTTCCAAGCTTTAAAATCACCTCTACAGTGTTATTATAATGCTAGCAAACCTAACAAAGTCGATAGAATTTAATTAGAATTAATTCCGAATTTAAAAACCATGTTGTTAACTGAGGGTCGATCAGAGGGTCGATGCTCAGGATACATAGGGTCGATGGGTCTATCGACCCTACCCCTCGGGCCCGAACTTCCCGAATGCTGAGGGTCGATGGTCAGGGTGCCTAGGGTCGATGGGTCTATCGACCCTGTGTGCGACCCTCGGTGCACTCTGGTCCAATTTCCACTTTTTACATCATTCTTCGTGTTTGGGGTCCTATGGCTTGCTTCCACATTCCATAAAACATTCATTCCATGGTCTGAAACCATGATTCATCCTCCTAGATGGCTTTCATGCATTATCCTCGGGTTTTCCATGAAAACCTCACCATGAATGGATGGTTTGGGTTTCTCCAAAATCCTACACTCAACCATATCTAACCTAAGGTCTGTAGAAACTCATGGAATTAGTATCCATACCTGAGAAGATTACTTTTCTCTGGAAATTCTTCTCCTTTTTGCTAAGTCTTCTTCCTTGCCTCCTTTCTTCCTCTTTTCCTTCTTCTCTCTTTCTCTCAATTCAATTAGGGTTGTGAAAGGAGTGAAAGTGGCTTAGGGACGTCCTTTAAATAGAGTAGGAATGTCCTATAATAGTCCCATTGAGATTTGGAAAGAATCCCAATCAAAAATTAGGAAATTTCCCTAATTTCAGTTTGGCAGTAAGTGAGGGTCGATGAGAGGGGTCGATGATCCCGTCGACCCCGTGGTCCGACACTGTCCGACCCTCTCCCAAATTTTAAGGGTCCGAGTTTCTGATTTGGGAGGGTCGACCCCTGTTTAGCCGGGTATGCGACCCTTCCTCTATTTTAAGTGTTTTTGGGTCGATTTGATCACCCGGGATCTCGCTCTCCTTCACGCCCTTGGTCCATTTAACTCGACCATGATGGGTAGACCTGGTTCA
>JAMYWD010000023.1:0-19658 GCA_028583415.1 Protea cynaroides
ATTGGGGTGTGACAGGTTTAAACAATCACAGCAAGGCCATTTAAGCATTAAGAACAAACCAAATCTCGTATTCAAATTTCGACGTGAGCATCTAAAAATCCAGAACCGAAGAGTCAAATTAAAATCACTTACTTGAATAATGAAGCTTGAATCAATCAATAGAGATTATGAAATCTCTTGCTTTCCCAGAACAAAACCTTCTGTCTTGTGAATAGCTTTTTGGAGGTTCTCTTTACTTCATTCGGTTACCTCTTGGTGAGTTATGAACGCCATAACAGCTCGGAATAGCCCATTGAGCTCGGAACGGATAGCTTTGTAGAAGAACAGAAATATAAGAATTGGAGACTTATGATCAGAATTCTTCAAGCAAGGAAAAGAAGAAGAAGGATCAAATGGATTTATAGGTATGGTAATTAGAGTTAGACCTCCATCTCGGCTTTGAAGATAACATGAAGGGGCAAGCAGAGGCTGCTCTCAAAATCCCCAATGTCGTGACGAAATAGCTATAGTCGATAATCGCTGCAACCTCTAATCAGTTTCAGATTTTCAGCTGACTCCAAAGATGCAACAGAGAAATCGTTCTCTCTTCCTCTCGATCTCTTCTTCTAGTTCTTGAATCGCAGTCACACACACACACTCTCTCTCTCTGCAGTCTCTTCTTCTGTCTTCCATTTTCTGTTTCTCTTTCCCTTCACTCATGAAAACCCCCATGGTTTCTCCCATTCCCCATATTTTTCTCACTTTCCCAGCCTCACTCTTCTGCAACCACCGAATCCCATCTTCTTCCTATTTTTTCTACTCTCAACCTTATCTCTCCCATAGGTCTGTCTCCCTTAGCCGTCCCATTTTTCCAAAGCTTCTTCCACTCTCTCTCTCTTAGTCCATTTCTCTCACAGCCCATCTCCCTTCACGGCTTGCTGCCGCCTTCTCTTCTTCTTCACTTCTTCTTCCTCAATTCCTCCCTGATTTCTCTCTTTCTTCTCACTCGTTTCTCTCACAGCCCATCTCTCACACGACTTTCTCCCTTCACGGCTAGCTGCTTCCTTCTCTTCTTCTTCACTTCTTCTTCCTCAGTTCCTCCCTGATTTCTCTCTTTCTCTCTTGATTTCTCTCTGCTCTTGCTGCCGCCTTCTCTTTTTTCTTCACTTCTTCTTCCCTCATTTCTCTCTTTCTTCTCACTCCTTTCTCTCCCTTTGTTGCCGCCTCCCTTTCTTTTTTTCTCCCCACACGACACTCCCTCTTTTTTATCTTCTAGAGTTTTTTCTAACCCTTAATCCAAAGGCCGAGATGCCTCCTCTTGATTTCCTTTTAATCAAATCTAACAAACATGATAAAATAATAAAAAAAAAAAAAAAACTGCTACACAATTTATATTCTAAGCCCAGACCCAAGCCCATTAGCCTATATCCTAAACACAACCTAAACTAAACCCAGCCCAAACCCATTGTTCTATGTCCTAAAACCCAAGGCTAAGGGCCCAAGCCCATTTTAGAAAAAAAAAGTTATCATAAACCTAAGCCCACTAAACTAAAACCTATTGACACCTAATCTAAACCCAGTCCAAACCCAATATTCTAAATCCTAAATACAAGCCTAAACTAAATCAACCGTTTTTTTTCCCTTTTTTTTTTTCATTTTTTTAGATTTTTTCTGTTTTTAACGATTTTTCCAATTTTTCCGTAATAACCAAAAATGATAGGGAAATTCTATCAAGACCAAAAATGACAAAAATGCCCTTGATGAGAAATAGGCCAAAATGGGGGTCTTACAGAATGCCCCTCTTCGGCCGAAATTCAAATTGAATGAGGGCGAAGAAAAGAAAAGACTGCATTTTGGTCCATGAAAATTGCACAAAACGAAAAAGAGGGGGAAGCAGAACATTCTGACTAGATGTTCCGTCAGAGGAATCAGCGTACCTGACTAGGCGCTGACGAGAAAAAAAGAATTTAATCGGGGCGCTTAACTAAGCATTCCAACGAGAAACAGAACATCGACTAGAACGTTCCGTCAAGGAATCTGCATACCTGACTAGGCGCTGACGAGGAAAAATGAATCTAATCGAAGCACTTGACTAAACGTTTCGACGAAGAAAGGAGCAAAAATGGAGTGCTTGACTAAGCATTCCGATGAGAAACAGAACATTCTGACTAGATGTTCCGTCAAGGAATCAGCATACCTGACTAGGCGCTAACGAGGAAAAATGAATCTAATCGGAGCACTTGACTAAGTGTTCCGATGAAGAAAGGAGCAAAAAATGGAGTGCTTGACTAAGCATTCCGATGAGAAACGTAACATTCGACTAGATGTTCCGTCAAGGAATCAGCATACCCGACTAGGCGCCGACGAGGAAAAATGAATCTAATCGGAGCACTTGACTAAGTGTTCCGACGAAGAAAGGAGCAAAAAAATGGAGTGATTGACTAAGCATTCCGATGAGAAACAGAACATTCTGACTAGATGTTCCGTCAAAGAATCAGTATACCTGACTAGGCATTGAAGAGAGAAAGATCAGATTAGAGCGCTTGACTAAGTGTTCTAATAGGAACCAAAACATCTGACTAGACATTTTGACAAGCCCGAATCACCTGCCAAGGTGTTCGAGAAAAACGACCAGATCACCCGCGAAGGTGTCTGATGACAACTAATCAAAACACCCGCCAAGGCGTCTGACGAACACAATCGGATCACTTGACTAAGCACTCCGACGGTAAACAGAAATCAGAATCACCCCTCAAGGTATCTGACAAACACAATCGGAGCACTTGACTAAGTGTCCCGACGGCAAATAAAGATCAGAATCACCCCTCAAGGTATTTGACAAACACAATCGGAACACTTGACTAAGTGTCCCGACGGTAAAAAGAAATCAGAATCACCCCTCAAGGTATCTAACAAACACAATCGGAGCACTTGACTAAGTGTCCCAATGGCAAATAAATATCAAAATCACCCCTCAGGGTATCTGACAAACACAATCGGAGCACTTGACTAAGTGTCCCGACGGCAAATAAAGATCAGAATCACCCCTCAGGGTATCTAACAAACACAATCAGAGCACTTAACTAAGTGTCCCGACGGCAAATAAAGATCAGAATCACCCCTCAGGGTATCTGACAAGCACAAAGACAAACACAATCGAAACACTTGACTAAGTGCACCGACGGTAAATAGAGATCAGAATCACCCCTCAAGATATCTGACAAACATTGGCAATGGACAACAAGGCCTTGATAGCCACTTTAGGCTAGAATGTGCACTCACAACAGCACAATCAAAAGATTCTCAAAGAATAGATGATCTGACATTTTGACATTGGCAACTTTAAGAAAATCATTAAATCAGAGAGTTAGAATTATCACGAAGAATACGACAACGAGACTCTGATGAAGCAAATAGCAACTTGATGAATCTAGCTGGATCAAACATGAGATAATGAGAAGGGATTCCTCCCTACAATAAAGAAAACTTACAATGATTGAAGAGATTATTCTGCAAACAAATATTGCTTTGAATTCTGGGAGAAAGCAAGATGAAATGACTTGATCAACTCCTTGAATGAAATTCGCTTGGGAGAGGTGGTTCCTTCCTTTAGGAGAGATAATGGAGAATGCTTTGAATTCTCATACGCTCGGCAGATCTCAATGGCTCCACACCTGATCAAATAAATGACTGGGTCTCACTATAGCAAAGGTACCACCAACGGGCCTGGGCATAAGGGTACGGTCTAAAACTCACAGAGAGCTACCACCTATATATTCGCTAAGCTTCGGGTCACCTTGCCTTAGTGTCTAAATTCATAACTACACAATATTTAACAGGTCGACGACTATTTGAACCCTCACTGAAAGTAACCTTAAGGAGACACAGCCCCACACCAATGTTAAAAACAACACCAAACAACATTTCTCCTCTTGTAAATGCTCAGATTAAAATAAATCCCAGCAAGCTATAAACTTAATGCCGAAGCAGGCATGACTATGTCTGGGCCTAAAACCTCTAGGTCTATAGACAAGCATGATAATGAATGGTCCAACTGGACTGATGAGAAGACTGCCCACATGGGTCCACCATTGGGAGAGTGAGGGTTTATAATGTAGAATGATGAACTCACTGGAGAATCACCACTTACGACTGGTTGAAGAGAAGGGCTCTTGGAATTCTTGGACGTCGCTGAAGTGATGAACAACAGATAGAAATTCCAACCAGATTATTGACGCATCTGTTATTGTAAAAGAGTGACGTGCTCACAAGAGACTACATCATAAAAAAAATGATTGAAGAGAAGGGCTTTGTGATGGAGGCTCTTGAAAAATCCATCGGATTGATGGACGGGAGAAAGAGCCTATTAGCCGAATTGAAATCATCTTCTGATAATGATAAAGTGATGAGAACACCTCCTGGAGAGGCGGGATGTAGCGGCCATAATCGAAAATCTAGACCAACCAACGCCGTGAAACACGACAAATAACTGGGCTCACAAAGGGGTATGTCACCATCCTACATCCTGACTTTGAATAACTCTCCTTTCTTCCTTTTTCTTTTTTTTATTTTTTTCTAAATGGATGTGGGTATTACTCCAAGTACCACTTCACAAAACGAATAGACTCACTACAAACTCCTGGGGGAAATGCCTCTACTTTAAGACACAAAAAGATGAGCAGACTCCTCACTAGACTTCAAAGGAAATTACCTCCCAACATCCTCACTTCTGCACATTTTCTCTTGATTTTCATTCTGTTCTTTTTTTTTTTTTTTTGAATGGATGTAAAGATTACCCCAAATGCCACTTCACAGAATGAGCAGGCTCACCACCAACTCTACAAATAATGTCTCCATGTGAAGCACAATAATATGAGCACGCTCACCTCCAGACTCCAAGGGAAAATGCCTCCCAACATCCTCTATATTTTTTTGTATTTATTTTTTTGTTTTTTTTTTCTATCTCTTTTTTTTTTTGTCTTTTTTTTTTTTGGATGTGGGGGCTATACAAATACTGTTCCAGACTGACCAAACACTTATTCACAATGGAAACAAAACCTCTCTGCTTCTAGAAGCTAGTTTGAAATGAAAACTATCAGAGATGGCATCTCTAATTCGACAGGAAGTACTGTCTCCATGTCGTAAACCAAAGAAATGAGATGTGCCCCAGTGGGAGTCCTAAACCTTCACATTCTTTGTGTTGTTTCAACTGCCCCAATTCATCTGAGGATGGTAATGACAAGACCTATGTTTGATAATCCAAAAATTGTTGCACAACTCCCATGTCTTGCCCTAATCATGCTGCCCCTGATCCAAGATCAACTCACAAGAGACCCCAATGTCAATAAAATACTCTTGTAAGAAGCTTGAGCACGTGGGTACTCTTCTGTCCCAAAATTTATCATTTGAAGTCTTCATAGACGGGTTAGGCTTTCTTTTCTTTTAAGGCCAGGTGGAGTAGAGTTCAGGTGATGGCTCATCATCTAAATCATCATCAGAATCAGAATTGACAGGGGAAATGGAATAGGAAGAAGCAACAAGCTTGGAAAAATTACAAATATTTTGAAGTAAGCTAGCTTAGCAATGAAACCCCAACTGGGACAAACTTGACATTTGATATAGCAGATTTGAACTGGACTCTCTATACACACATTGGACTTAGGCCCAGACATGGCTGACCTATCAGTTTCAGATGATAGCAAGTTGGGACAAAATGAATCCGTCTGAGCACCTCAATTGGATACAACACTGCTAGTGAGAAAAAACAATTGTTGTGGGACCTAGTCTCTGTTCTGGTTTCCACCAGTAAGAGTCATCACGTCCACCTGACAAATATTGGTATTTATCATTCAATTCCTTGCCCCTGTTGGGACTATTAATGCTCATTATTGAATTGCCTCACTGTTGGGCATGATGGAACACAAAGTTCTCTTGAACGTGGATATCGGGAGGTGGGTGGGTCAATCCTAGGAATCAGAGATCGACTTTGATAGTCAGGGAATTCAGGGATATCATTCATCTTGGCCACTTGGCCCCTCAAAGGTTCATGGTTTCTTGATCAATGGAATATTTGAGATCATACTTAGCATAACAGTAATGACTTCGAGAAATCTCCTAGAGGAAGGATCCTTGACATAGGAGGATAGAGAAAATTCTGATCTAGAAAAACAATGATGCAGAGGAGTGGAGAAAATAATTAACTTGAAACAAGTCATTGGCTAGCTCGTGATCGAGACCTTGACTGACGAGTATCCTAGCATTGAACCGACTCTTAAGGATGGAGACATCAGTTGACTGAGAGAAGTGACACTGACCAACTCTAAAGAATGGAGACTTGATTAACTTGATTGATCACAGATCCGAATGACTCATGAAAATAAATAAATGAACAAAAAAGAATTTGAATTGGAAAATATACAAACATACATAAGCAAGGATGACTCGACCAAACAAAGTTAGTTCACTTGTAGTATGAGTCAAATCAAATATATTTTGGTCGGATTTTCCAAATCAAACGGCGTTGTATCCTTGGATAATGGACAGCATGCATCTTTACCAAGTTATACTTTTGTCCCGGAATCCAAAGACACAAAACTGGTTCGACCTAGAAAATTCGAACAAAATATGCTGATTTGAAAGATAAATACAAGCGATCAGCAAGCATAAGGTCACTAAGAAGGGACAAAACTATGGACAGTTCTTCTACCACATAATCAGTTCATGATAAATTACCTGGTTTGCTCTCGAGGTTGATACTCCAAACATAGAAGGTACGACATACGGATGACAAAAATATACTGAGTGATCAGTATAGTTTTGCATACCCACGTGTTGTGCCATCTATGAAAGGGTATCAACAAGGAGAACAAATCATGTTTCGGTTATCACAAATTGGGTGTGATAGGCGAAATAAGTCTATAGTATTATTCTTTCTTGTACCCCAAGATGATGTCAGTGTAGAGACCTAAATGTAGGTTCTATGTCAAATGATGCATGATAGGTGGTTATAGGACCGGCAGGCTACCTTGATAGGATGCAAAATATACCTATCACCCGTATAAACGGAATGAGTTGCAGGTACGAGCATCCTTTTATATACCCGAGGGTACTAGATCAAGGTTGTGGCTTCGTTGGAGGGCTGCCCAAAATATTCATAATGGGTCCGTTCCAACTAACCACGAGGTTTGGTTGATCTCATCCTCACAAATGCAATGCAAGATGCAAAAATGGAAATTAACAAACAAGTATTTACAACTACCTAACATCCAAGTATTTACAACAAACTAAAACATCTATTTACAACATGTTATATACAAGAGTCTACAACAAATTAAACCACATGTATTTACAAGAAGTTAAGACGCAAGAATTTACTTCTAAACAACATACAGGTATTTACAACATGCTATGAGTATTTATAGGAAAAAGGAAATGTAAACATTTAAGCTAAAATACATGTGTTTACAAGAGATAAAAATACAATAATTTACATCAAGTAAACCTACAAAATATATCGGTCTAAACATACAAAAGGGGAAGGGAAAGGAAAGGACAGAATTGGGAGTCTGACATGATTCCCCAGCGGAATCGCCACTGTGAGGACAATGGATTTTCATATGTATCCTTCACGAAATCAAAATTAGGCTCTTGCCTTGGTCACTTTATCCATCCACGCCAATGGATGGAGTAAAATATGAAGTCGCCACCTAGATAAGGTCTAGGACCTATAAATGGTCTCTCACTTGGAGAGACACTATGACTCACGCTTAATGGATTGGCTTCTAGTCTTACCAGAGAAAGGTAAGTGTCAAGTTACGAGTTGGGAAAGTGTTAGGCACCCAACTCGCCCGATCAATGGACTGGTCTCCTTCTGTCCTATCCTTCCCTACATTCTTGAAACTTATGTATGTTCAGGTCATTCAGTTTAACCTAACTAGGCAGATGGGGAACCCTAGACCAAGTTTCTAAGTTGTTCTAACTTAGGGTGCCGCCACATAGACTTGAAAAATAAAATACAAGTCAATAGACAATAAATGGATCAATGAAAAAATGAATGGATAAAAAAAATGAAATAATCATGAATAACCAAATAATGAATTAAAAGAATGAATAACACAGAAAATAAAACAGATAATGGATGACCGAGCTCGAGTTCAAGCCGCCTACGTATCCCTATGCGGCGAGAATCAGGCCAAACATAGTTCGTGCGTGGTTGTGGTTGTGGTTGTATGTGAGGTGCTCCCTTGACAAAGGAAGCATGTGTGACCGTGCGCGAAGGGTGAACTACTCAGAGTTCTCCACTTCCCACTGCCTATGTATCTCTTTAGAGAATCAGGTCAAACGTAGTTCCCAACAATTAACGGGCTATTGGACCCCACATGGCATTACTCAAGAGGTGCTCGGACCTCAACTCCTTGCACTCAGCAAGGCATCACTCAAGAGGTACTCGGACCTCGACTTCTCACACTTGGCAAGGCACCACTCAAGAGGTACTCGGACCTCAGCTCCTCGCACTCGGCAAGGCATCACACAAGAGGTACTCGGACCTCGACTTCTCGCACTTGGCAAGGCATCACTCAAGAGGTACTCGGACCTCGACTTCTTGCACTCAGCAAGGCAAACTAACATTCTGAAAGTGATCGGTCCGCACATCGATTCCCAAACATGGGAGATGATTGGCCTAAGGCCAAAGACAGAACTAGGTAATAGCTAGATTGGAGATCAACATGATCCCAACCGTCGCCTGAAAATATGCAAACATGACACCTTTTTTTTGTATTTTTTCCTTTTTTCTCTTTTTTTGTATTTTTCTTAATAAAACAAAAACAATTCTAGGGACCAACCCTATTGGTTGATGGGCCCACGACCTAGGCGGGGCCACTCTAGTCAACATGGGATTTGAGAATCCCAACAAAGATAGACTCATTAGAGTTATCCTAAAAAAAACTCACAACCCTAGGGAAGGGGAACCCTAAACTATCACACCCATGAAGTGGGATGATGCATCACTTGAGGGTAGGGCATATGTATTAAGCCAAGCATTCGAAACAATTCAAGCATGTTATATGAGAAAAAATTAGCTTATCTAAGCTAAGCATCAATGGGACTAACCAAACATGGAATTGAAATATTCATCGAGTGAGATATGACAAAACAACATCATGGACAGCCATATGGCAAGCAATAAGTTCACATGCTAAGAATAAATCTAACCACATATCAACTAATCCAAACTCAAGCATGAAATAGGTTTGGCCTAGGCAAGGCCCACCCCAGTCAGCATGGGATTTGAGAAAGTCAGTGAGAATGGACTCACTGGAGTCACCCTAAGTTTCACACCGTTGGGGAAGGGGATCCCTAAACTGTCACACCTATGAAGTTGGAGGATGCATCACTTGAAGGTAGGGCATATGCATTAAACCAAGCCTTCAAAACAATTCAAGCATGTTATATGAGAAAAAATTAGCTTATCTAAGCTAAGCATCAATGGGACTAACCAAGCATGGAATTGAAATATCCATCGAGTGAGATATGACAAAACAGCATCATGGACAGCCATATGGCTAGCAATAAGCACATTACACCAAGCATGAATCCAGATATTTATCAAGTAAACCCTAGTATGGAACAGGTTAAACAGGTAGAATGGTCTCATCTTTAGGCAAAAGCATGACCTACTAGGAGCCTTAAACCAAATTAGACCCATCCGATTTAAACCGAACCATGTTTGACATTAAGAGTGAACCATCAAACCATAAAAGTTGACTAACACAAATAAACCAAATTTGACCATGAGAAGCAACTAACTCAACCCAAACCAGATTTATTCCATTCAAAATGAGATTAGATTAAACATCCAAATTAGAAAAATTCAAGCACCATCTCAAATCAGATTCAAATATGGAACGGTCCAAACATGGACTGGTTAAGCCCTATAGCTAAACCATATTCATATCAATAAAACAAACCAGTTCTTGGCACAAAAATGGAAAAGATTTAGGCACACATTAAAGCATAGCAAAATTCATCTCAGATTATTAATTTTTTCCACTGTGCCACCAAAGCCTGTGAACAAAAATTAAGTTTCAAAGATTAAGTTCAATCAAATGGGGCTTTTTTAAGAACATTGAACTCACTTGATTTTCCATTCATTTAGAAATCATGCTTCCAATGCCATCAGGGGAAAGGATGAGACAAGAAAACATCCTCAAACAATCACATCAGGCATTTTCCTAATCCGAAATATAAGAGAAAACAAACGATAAAAGAACAGTTTATCCAAAACCTACCCTAACCGAAATCAGCATTACACATTCTAAACTCAACCCACTTCAATCACCTTACTGCCACAAGCATTCCAAGTCAAGTTATTGTTGAAAATTGCAAACAAGAACCACATATGATATTGTGACCAAAGATTAAATGCCATAAAGGAAATCATATGGAACACCAACTTCCAACACATGACTAAACCCGATTCTAGCATAAACTGAGAACTCATGCAGATAGAGACCGGTTTTAACAATCACAGCAAGGCCATTTAAGCATTAAGAACAAACCAAATCTCAGATTCAAATTTTGACGTGAGCATCTAAAAATCCAGAACTGAAGAGTCAAATTAAAATCACTTACTTGAATAATGAAGCTTGAATCAATCAATAGAGATTATGAAATCTCTTGCTTTCCCAGAACAAAATCTTCTCTCTTGTGAATAGCTTTTTGGAGGTTCTCTTCACTTCATTCGGTTGCCTCTTGGTGAGTTATGAACGCCATAGCAGCTCGGTATAGCCCATTGAGGTCGGAGCGGATAGCTTTGTAGAAGAACAGAAATATAAGAATTGGAGACTTATGAGCAGAATTCTTCAAGCAAGGAAAAGAAGAAGAAGGATCCAATGGATTTACAGGTTTGGTAATTAGAGTTAGACCTCCATCTCGGCTTTGAAGATAACATGAAGGGGCAAGCAGAGGCTGCTCTCAAAATCCCCAATGTCGTGACGACATAGCTATAGTCGATAATCGTTGCAACCTCTAATCAGTTTCAGATTTTCAGCTGACTCCAAAGATGCAACAGAGAAATCGTTCTCTCTTCCTCTCGATCTCTTCTTCTAGTTCTTGAATCGCAATCACACACACACACACACACACACACACACACTCTCTCTCTCTGTAGTCTCTTCTTCTGTCTTCCATTTTCTGTTTCTCTTTCCCTTCACTCGTGAAAACCCCCATGGTGTCTCCCATTCCCCTTATTTTTCTCACTTTCCCAGCCTCACTCTTCTGCAACCACCGAATCCCATCTTCTTCCTATTTTTTCTGCTCTCAATCTTATCTCTCCCACAGGTCTGTCTCCCTTAGCCGTCCCATTTTTCCAAAGCTTCTTCCACTCTCTCTCTCTCTTAGTCCATTTCTCTCACAGCCCATCTCCCTTCACGGCTTTCTACTGCCTTCTCTTCTTCTTCACTTCTTCTTCCTCAATTCCTCCCTGATTTCTCTCTTTCTTCTCACTCGTTTCTCTCACAGCCTATCTCTCACACGGCTTTCTCCCTTCATGGCTTGCTGCCGCCTTCTCTTCTTCTTCACTTTTTCTTCCTCAATTCCTCCATGATTTCTCTCTTTCTCTCTTGATTTCTCTCTGCTCTTGCTGCCGCCTTCTCTTTTTTCTTCACTTCTTCTTCCCTCATTTCTCTCTTTCTTCTCACTCCTTTCTCTCCCTTTGCTGCCGCCTCCCTTTCTTTTTTTCTCCCCACACGACACTCCCTCTTTTTTATCTTCTAGAGTTTTTTCTAACCCTTAATCCAAAGGCCGAGATGCCTCCTCTTGATTTCCTTTTAATCAAATCTAACAAACATGATAAAATAATAAAAACAAAAAAAAACTGCTACACAATTTATATTCTAAGCCCAGACCCAAGCCCATTAGCCTATATCCTAAACACAACCTAAACTAAACCCAGCCCAAACCCATTGTTCTATGTCCTAAAACCCAAGGCTTAGGGCCCAAGCCCATTTTAGAAAAAAAAATTATCATAAACCTAAGCCCACTAAACTAAAACCTATTGACACCTAATCTAAACCCAGTCCAAACCCAATATTCTAAATCCTAAACACAAGCCTAAACTAAATCAACCGTTTTTTTTTTCTTTTTTTTCTTTTTTTTTAGATTTTTTCTATTTTTAACAATTTTTCCAATTTTTTCATAATAACAAAAAATGATAGGGAAATTCTAACAAGACAAAAAATGACAAAAATGCCCTTAATGAGAAATAGGCCAAAATGGGGGTCTTACATGGCGACTCTGCTGGGGATTCACGTCAGACTCCCAATTTGATAGTTTCCTTTACATTTATGTGACAATATTTTTTGGGGTATTAGTTGATTGTAGTTATTGTTGTACTAACCTTGTTATGCTATATTTGTCATGGGGGAAGGGAAGTCACTATACACCCATGGTTAGTTGTATTGGGTCCTTACGTATGTTTGGATACCCGCTTGCTCAAGCCATAACCTTGGCCTGTACCTGAGGCTATGTGGGTATATAAAGGGATGTAGATGCCTTTGATTCATTGTGTGGACGATGATATGCATTCTTATCCTCGTCAAGGCAGCCTTATTTGGTCCTATCATCTATACTACTAACACTTGTAATGCTCCGGTTTGCTATTAAACAACTCAACTAAGACGACGTTAATCTTGATGTTTTGAGCTTCTGAGACTAGCTCTATTCTCAATTTGATATATTGGTCTGGTTAAGTCTATCCATGAGCAAATATATTCAAGTTCCAAATTTTGGGACTCAGATTTTACATCAGTATATATTTCTCATATACATATAACTCATGTAGTGGATTTATCATGTCCAATATTAAATCTGAGAATGGTTTGATAATTAATAGCTCAATTTGAACATCTTGACTAAAGTACTTAACTATTTGTTCAATCTTGAACCAAAAATTGTTTGCTATCCGTCATGAGAGTTGACAAACTGATAGATCTATTTCAAGTTCTTTGAATTTGATAGATTCATGTATTTGGATTTTGGTGTTCATGAGGTCCATTTTTGGAATCATGTTCTCCAGAATCAATTACAAGGCTATTTGAATTTAATTAGATTGACTATGATTAATTAGTTTGATTTCTCTTATGAGAAAACTAACCTTGTTTGGTGGAGTCGTCCCTGTTTGTGCATGTGAATCTCTTTCAAATTCCAAGTCCATCTTTCTAGATTATATCATTGTTTATTCCATCTTGATTATCCTTCTTCCAAAATTACAGTCCAGTCTATAAGATCAAATTCCATCATTTCCATTATTTGGGTGAGAGATCATTCCTCTAGGAGATTGTCTAGAATTTTCATTTCTGAGTCTACCCAGTCGTCTACTCAAGCTTCTCAGGGATCAGTAGGGAATATGGCAAAGAATCAAGAAAGAATACTTGACAGATCATTCAAATCCCAAGTTTATCATTCATAATTATATCTTTCATTAAATCAACCAGTGAGGTCAGAATTCAATCTTCATCATAGCCATCATTTGGGTGAGAGGCCCTATCTTTAAGAAACTATCTAGAACTTTCTAGAGTATGCCTAGTCTCCTTGTCAAGCTTTTGATGTGTTAACAAAAATCATGGACAATCTTGATCTAGTGCTATATACTATGGTGGATAGGTTTACCAAGTTAGAGAATATAGTGAATATTCTGGTCAATTTTAGTATAACAGAGCATGCAATTTAGAAAGTAACAAACACTTGTGCCTGAGAGAGTATCTGAGAGAAAGCCAAAAGGACAAACAAGCATTCATCCCTAGGCCATTTTCTTCGAGACATATTCCATTACTTTTGGTTCATATTTTGGATCATGTTAAAGTTGAAGAGGATGTTGTTTATTAGAGACATGCAATAGCTAAAAGGCATAATGCTGAGATTCCAATGTTTCAGGATAGAGTTGATCATTTACGATAATAGTTGAAGGTTGAGAAAAGGTAAAGAACCAGATTATAGAATTGAGGGGTTATGACTCTACCCAATACTTGGTATCTTGTCAAATTGAAATGGACCTCTGAGTTTAGATGGTATTCCACACACCCTTAGTAGTTGTGTTTTATTGATTGGCAGAGTTGATTTCAAAATTTCATGAGTTTTCAAAATAAAAGAGAAAACTTTGTGCTTATTCCCCAATAATGAGGTAACCTAATGATGAGCTTGAATAGACCCAAGCTGGGGTATAGATCAGAATGACAAGCATTAGGGAATCAATCCAATAATGAGCTTCAATGGACCTAAAGTAGAATAATTCAATAATGAGTTTAATGGTCCAAACTGAGGTATATATCAAAATGGTAGGCATCAGGCACCTATTGATAAGTAAACATGATGATTCTTATTAATGGTGGTCTGAATGGAGATTTAGTCTCATACCAATATGTTTTTGCCAATGGCATCAAACCCAATTGGGGCTGCTCAGATAATTTCTTTTGTCTCAACTTGTTGTCATCAAAATTTGATAGGTCGTCTAGGTCTTGGTCTGAATCTGATATGTTTATAGACAAGTCTAGTCCAATATGCTCTATTAAATAAACAAAAATCATCCCACTTAGGACTTCAACTACTGTGCCTGATATCTTCTAATACATTTTCGCCAAGTTTGGCATTTCTTCTACTTCCCTGTGTGTAGTTAATTCTGACTCTAGTGATGATTTGGATGATGAACCATCTTCTGAACTTTTATGCCACTTGGCCTCTTGAGAATAGAAAGTCCAATCAGTCTGTGAAAATTACAAATGATTGATTTGGAAACACAAGAAAAGTCCCAAGAGATATAAGTTGGCATATTCTTAAATATGCAAAAGGTTATGTTACGTCGAAAATCGCCCGCCGGTCTGCGATCCGAGAAATTTACAATCACAGAGATGAGACAACAGAGTTGGGCGACTAAGCCCCGGGTACACTCCGATGCCTAAGTCAGATTCCCAATGTAAACAGTTAAGAGATAGCCGGAAGCTATGTCCAGTTTAGAGAAAGAGGGGAACGATGAGAGAGTTTGAGTGTACGAGAATGAATGGAGAGATTGTTAGATTATGAGATGATTTACCTTGAGGGGTCATCCTCTACTTATATAGATTGGGAAGAAGCATGGAGGTACCAGAACTCAGGGAAGTAGATCACCAATAGGACTGCCAAGTGTCGCTCTGAGGGACAGCTAGGTCATAGACTCCGAGTAGGAGTAGGAGACTGTATCCAAGGAAGCTAAGTCGGTCAACAGTGAGGGTGACACGCGTCACCGCACAGATAGTCGTATGATCGTGATGATCGGCATCGTACCGTACTAGGAGAAGGACTCCTCTGACGTGACATAGTTGCTTTAGGACTCTGACCTCCTACTAAGAATCGTAACCGAGTAGGTATATACCTCTGACCAGCACCGTGTCATAATAGGACTGTGACTCCGAGCGGTGTAAGCCGAGTGCAATACATCATTCACGGTCGGCTCCGAAGATAACGGTAGCCACATGTAAGATTTTAAGTGGATGATGGTTTTCCCACATAACAGGTTACATATTCATTGGATTTATTGAAAGAGTTCCATGAGAAGTCCCAAAAAGGTGTTGAATGGTCACAAATTCATATTAGCGGTTTTGATTAGTCTTACGAATTGGTCGTAGCTTAATCTTTCATCAAGTTTACGGTAGCCCTAGTGATAGGATTTCTTATAAGATCACATCATCTGCAAGCATGGGATGTTTCATGAATTGATCCCAGTTTAGTGATATATTGCTAGAGCAGAAAATGAAGAGAAGAAGTTAAAAAAAAAAGAAAAAAAAAAAGAGAGAAAATAAAGAAAAAAAGAAAAAAGAGAGAAAGCACAGTAGTTGTGCACTCATGTTTTTGTTGACTTGGCATGTCTTTTTAGTGTCATTAACTAGGATGATCATAGCAGTATGCAAAATAATATTTTTCTTTAAGAGAATGGCCAATGAAGATGCCGACTGAGTAGATATATGTCAATGGAGTATACGCAAATGTTGAAGGGGTGGAATGCCGATTATGTGAGCATAAATCAAAATGGAACATATACTAATTTGATTGAGCCAACACATATGCTAGTGAGCCAACACATACGCCAATTGGAAAAATAAATGGCAATGAGATGGACACAAATGCCAATGAGATGAATACATACGCCAATTGGGCCGACGAATTACTTTTTATCATATTGGCTTCTTGAGTGATGATCAGAATTTTGATTGGGGTGGTCATAATGGAGGAAAGAAGGTGACAACCATTCTCTAGAAGATAACACATAGAGGTATTGATTACACATACAGATATTGATGGGACAAATACTGATGATGTTTAGGCACACACAGATATTGAGCAGACAAAGGTGTCAATTGAGCAAGTGTAGATCCTGATTAAGCAAACATAGAAGTTGACTGAGTAGATAGAGACCTCATTTGGGCACATATATTAAGTGAATGTCACAATTATTGTTTGAGTAGACAAAGTTGTCATCTAGACACAAATGTTGATCTAGTAAACATAAATGATGCTGAGCTAACAAATTGCCACGTGCACTATGAGCTTACTGGATGTTAATCAATATTTTTCTGGAATAACACATGTTCTTAGTATATGGCATAAAATTTTACTCCCTATTAAGTTGGAGGTGCCATTTTTGAGGATTCTGATGGAGTGTAAAATTCCAGAGGCTCTATGGCTTCATATCAAATGTGAAGGGTTGAATTTTATATATTGAAAGACAATGAAAGTAGCTGATAATGTGAAGAAAGTACAAATAGAGAATCATGACTTCTTTCAAACAAGAAAGACACCTTCACCATTTGATAGTCAAAGATTTAATGCCGAAAATAGACTAACCTCAGTGCATAATGGTCTCAAGGGTAAATTCTATTCAAATTGGAATGAACCATTTATAGTCAGATTTTTTTTTTTTTGACTAGATTAATGGCTTTCTCTCTGGTTTGCATCATTGAGTTGGGACTTCTATTTGAGTTAGAAATACCATAGTTAAGAATTGTCATGGATCGACATTTTCTAGAAGTGAAGGCTCCGTGCACAATATGAAGAGTCACAATTTAAGCCTATTGATCAAGTGAAACAATATGGCCTCCACATCCATTCAAAGAAATAGAAAAAATCTCAAAAGAAAAAAAAAAAAAAAAAAGAAAAGAAGAAGAAAGAAAAAGAAAAAAAGAAATGAGCTATACAAAAGGAAGGATGTGGATGTCATTTTCTTTGAAGATTGACAATAAGTCCAGTTGCTTGTGGCACTTTACGATGAGTTCATTTCTGACAAGGCTAGGTGTTCTAGTATAGATGTTGTGCCTCGACATGTGGCAATATCTCTTGGAGTCCGATGATTAGCTGATTCAAATATTGTATCTCAGAAGATGATAGCTTCTTTCAGAGTTTGATGGTGAATCTAATTGTTTGTAGTACTTCACAACATGTGTTGGGTTGAATTTTTGATTTTGACCACTACATCCCTCCTTTACAGAGGGTGGTCTCATCGCTTGGTCATCATTGGAGGATGATTTCTTATCAGCATAAGACTCTTCCTCCAGTCCATCAATCCGATGGTCTTCTAAAGAGTCTCCATCACAAGCCCTTCCTTCAATTGCCTATCAGTTTCATGATGTTGTCTCTTGTGAGCATGTCATTCTTGAGAGCTCATTCAAATAAATCTGACTGGAATTTCAATATGTCGTTTATTTGTTCAACGGGTCAAAGAATTCCAATAGTCCTTCATTTTAGGCCAATAAAGTTATATCTCATAGGTGAGATCGATCATTCTACACAAATAACCAAAAACTCTTCCCATGGTAGACCCATGTAGGCAGTTTCTTATCAGTCCTCTTGGACCTTCACCTTCATACTTGTTTATGGACTTATAGGTTTTGGGCCCAGATGTGATCATATCTACATTAGTATTCTATACATAGTTAGTTGATCACATATTTAATGTCTAAACATCTCCAAAAGGAAAAAGCGTTATTTGGTGACACCTTTAATTTTGGTGTGGGTCACGTCTCCTTAAGGCTGCTTCTAGTGATGAATCAAAGAGTCGCCTACCTATCAATATGTACAAATGCAGACTTAAACATTGGGATAGAATTGTCCAATTTGTTTTAGATATCATGCATTTGGAAAATTGTTTGTGAGTTCTAAATAGAGGTCGAACACAAATAGAAAAGAAAAAAAAAAAGGAAGGATAGAAAAGAAAGAGGAAAAAAAGAGAAAAAAATAAAAAAAAAAAAAAGGAAAAGAAAAGGAAAGAGAGAAACAAATGAGAAAAAAAGGGAAGGAAAAGAAAAAGAAGAGAAAAATAAATGCAAAATTTTTTTGAGGCATTGTCTTTATCTACCCTTTATAGGGAAAAGATGTGGTTGTCCCATGATTAATGTGAGATCTGTTTAACTTAGGTAAGAATGCAAAGCATAATGGGTTTGTCCTCCATAGGATAGATAAGTTTGCCTGCCATAAAGAAGAAGAAGAACGCTATAAAGAAGAAGAAGAATTTTCTCTCATCTTAGAGCAAGTCATGTTGAGGAAGTTGATTAAAACATTTTTCCTATTTCTCTTGAATTGAAAATTAGTTTCCATTGACAAAAAAATGTCATTTCCAAATCATTTGTGGTTTTCTTGCGTTAGCAAAAAAGGTTTTTTGGGAATTCATGCCTAGTGTGGCTAGGTTCATTAAGTTCATAATCATCATCTTTTAGAGATTGAGCAAGGTATCTCCCTTGTTTTTAGGATCCAAAGTGTGGTATCCATTTAATGAGAGTATTATTCATTTAATCTGTCACTTTCTTATGGGAAAAATTTTTGTAATCTAGCGTCTGATTTGGCTAAAGTCAATGTGCAATCCATTCAACTCAGAAATCAGATCTGCTTGTAATATTGATTTTGGTAGATGAGCTAATATGGTTCAGGGGGATGAAGAAAATGAAATGCAAAATAATGTAATTGAGGAAGGAGACTTTTCGATTGCAAAAATAGTTGCACATCCTACGGGTTTGCCATCTACTTATGTGGAACCTTTGGATTTTGGTTGTTAGATTTATGTGGGCTTAATTAATTATGTAAATCAGTTAATTCAGTAGGAGTCTGATTGACATGATAGAACCGGTTTGGTTTGGTTTGTCACATAGTATGAGATAAGTTTAGTAACCTTAGTTTTATTGTGGGAAGGGTTTTAGGGTTAAAGTAGTATTCTATAAATACTAGGTTAGAATCCCCACAGTCGCAGTTAATGAAGTTCTCTCTACACCCATTAACAAGAGACATAAGGATATCCTCTAAAGACTGTGGAAGACTGTAGCCAAGGAATTTCGATCAAAGCTTGGAGCGTGTTGGAGTGTAAAGGAAATCAACCATCACAGACATGTATGTCTTTCTGATTCACAGTTTATGGCTTCTCCATTATGTTCTAGTGTTCTTGTATGGATTGATATGGGTTTGGTTGAAACTCTAAGTACAATAATGTTTAACAGTTGATATCAGAGCTAATCATACAAACCTATAATCAATGGGGATTGATTGTAAAGACATGTAAAGGAATGGTTGAATTGAAAGAGAAATTTTTCTCGATTTTGGATCGAGTCTGTGGGAGTTTTCCCACCGATGAAAATTTTTTGAAAAGCAAAATAGGTTGATCCATATAT
>JAMYWD010000230.1:0-15000 GCA_028583415.1 Protea cynaroides
TACATTTTTGTACTTCCAGGATGTATCGAGTAAATGGTAGTATGGGCTTCTTTCATCAGTCGGTGTCTAATGTCCACACTTTCTGATTCTGGTACACATATTCTTCCTTTGTACTTCAATACCTTTTCTTCGTCCAAGGTGAACTCAGGGTTAGTCCTACCTTTCTCGATATCTTCTTGTACTGTTCTCAGATAAGGATCTGATTTGATAGCTGTCTTCACTTCATCCATTATATCCAGTATAATTTTCAATGCCGTGAACATATTTGAAAATCGATGAATAAACCCTTGGTTGGTTGATCCATCCGTTGTATCTATCACATATTGCTCATTGCCATGATTGAATACCATTTCAGCAGTACATATAGCTGCAGTTGTACTAACCTCCCCTTGAGATTTTATCATCGTCTTTCTACTCAACGCATCCGCTACTACATTAGCTTTCCTCAGATGATACTAGATATCACAATCATAGTCTTTCAATAGTTCTAGCCATCTTCTTTGCCACATATTCAACTCCTTCTGATTAATAAATAAGTAAGACTTTTACGGTCCGACTTGATCTGGAACTTCTCTCCGTATAGGTAATGTCTCCATATCTTGACAGCATGTACTACTGCTGCTAACTCCAAATCATGAGTGGGATAATTTTTCTCATGTGTCTTCAACTGTCTTGAGGCATAAGCAATTACTTGTTCTCCTTACATAAGCACGCATTCTAATCCCAGTCCTGACGCATCAGTGTATAGGGTAAATGGCTGTCCGGGAACGGGAATAGTCAAAATCGGAGTGGATATCAATCTAGTCTTCAATGTTTGGAAGCTCTTCTCACATTTATCTGTCCACACAAACTTTTCACCTTTCTTAGTCAAACTGGTGAGAGATACGGCAATCCAGGAATAGTCTTCCACAAATCTCCGATAATAACCAGCGAGACCCAGAAAACATCTAATTTCTGCAACGCTCTTTGGTGCTTCCCACTTTACAATAGCCTTGATCTTGCTGGGGTCCACTTTAATTCCTTCAGCAGATACTACATGGCTTAGGAAGGCGACTTCACTAACCAAAACTCACACTTGGTAAATTTGGCATATAATTTTTCTTTCCTTAAACGCTGTAGGGCGGCGTTTAGGTTCTTGATATGGGTTTCTTTGTCCTTGGAATATACCAATATATCATTAATAAATATAATAACCGACGTATCCAACATATCGTGGAAGACCCGGTTCATAAGTTCCATGAAAGTTGTAGGTGCGTTTGTTAATCCAAAAGACATGACCAAGAATTCATAATGTCCATATCTGGTCCTAAAAGCTGTCTTAGGAATATCACCCTCTTTAATCTTCAACTTATGATAGCCTGACCGAAGATCGATCTTAGAAAATACTTTTGCTCCTTGCAACTGATCGAACAAGTCATCGATCCGAGGTAGTGGATATCGATTCTTGATTGTCAGTTTATTCAACTCCCGATAGTCGATGCATAATCGAGCGTTATCGTCCTTCTTCTTTACGAATAATACCGGTGCTCCCCATGGTGATATACTGGGTCGAATATAACCCTTGTCTAGCAGTTCCTGTAGTTGCACTTTCAATTCCTTCAGTTCTGTAGGAGTCATTCTATAAGGTGCTTTTGATACTGGTGTAGTTCCAGGTATAAGATCTATCACAAACTCTGTGGCTCGATCGGGTGGTAATCCTGGTAGTTCTTCCAAAAATACGTTGGGATAATCCCGCACGACATCAATATCTTCCATTCGTGGTGCTTCCTTGGTTAGGTCGACCACTGATACTAGATACCCGACTGCCCCCTTCTCAAGGCACATCTTAGCCTTTAGTGCTGAGAGTATGAGCTTACGTTTACGGGGCAATTTGGTTCCCGTAAAACTAAATTATGCTCCTTCTTTGTCTTTAAATGTTAGCTTCTTTTCGGCGCATAATAGGTTCACAGAATGTCGAGCTAACCAGTCCATTCCCAAGATGACGTCAAAGTCTACCATCTCCAGTTGGATCAAGACTGCATCTAAGGTTTTCTCGCCAATGAGAACTGGACATGGTCCATAACCTTTCTCTAATTCCACTTCTAACCCCATCGGTGGCCGTACAAGTAGTTTGTAGTCCAATGTTTTGATGGGTAATTTCAGCTTCTTTCCAAATGACACAGATATAAAGGAATGAGTAGCTCCGGAATCAAAGAGTACTCTGGCGGGTACACCAATTATAGGTACGATACATGTGATTTATTTTACTTAGTCTACATGCTCATACAATGTAATTACAACTTAAAAAAGTTTCAGTCATACCTGTGACCACATCGGGTGATGCGGCAGCATCCTCGGATGTAACAGCATAAACCCGTCCTTGATGTAGCTGCTTCCTGGGCTTAGGACACTCCCTTGCCATATGCCCCGCTTGATTGCAGTTATAACATTTTGGACCTTTAGAATTTGGCTTTGGTTGCTGTTGAGTTACTGGGGTAGTCTTGGGTGCAGCAGTAAAGCCTTGAGTACGGAAGGGTTTAAATGTCTTGTTATTCCCTCCGTTATAGGCATTTCCAGCTGGCCTTTTTATACCTCTGTTCTGTGTAAGATAACTGTCCTTCTGGCTCGATTCTATAACTCGAGTAATTTGAACCGCTTCGTTATATACCTTCTTTTCCAAGCCTAGAACATGCTCTCTGATGCTTCCTCTAAGCCCCGTGACAAACCTATGGGTCTTAGTGTCTTCTTCTTGCATACTAAGTGGTGCAAAGAAAAACAGCTCCTCATAACACTGTTGATATGCATCCACCGACATCTGGCCCTGATATAAACTCAGGAACTCCTTCTCCATAGCATCTCTGAAGCTTCAGGGAAAATACTTCTCAAAAAACGCTTCTTTATAAATAGCCCAAGTCAATAGGGCGTGCTTGGTCAGTAGATATGCCCTGGTAGATTTCCACCAATGATGTGCATCGCCTTTCAGCATGAAGGTGGCACATAACACCTTTTCTTCTTCTGTGGTAGTCATCATGAGAAAGTTTCTCTCCATCTCGTCGATCCAGTGTGCTGGCCATAATGGATCAGACGGTTTACCGTTAAATTCCTTGGGCTTCATCTTCAAAAATCTCTCAACCAGTCGAGAGTGATCCATCTGATTGTGGGTGTATGCCCCAAACATAGGTTATGGATATTGATAATTAACCTGAGCTGCTTCCGGTCCTGGTACTGGAATTTGTGCAGCTGGTGGCTGAGGTGTTTGAGGTGCTGGGTGGTTACCCACCGGTGCTGTACTGGCTTGTCCGATCTGCATGGGTGTAGCATGTGCAGCCTGGAACATAATCCCCATTGAAACTTGCATTTGAGCTTGTGCGTGTTGCATTTGTTGCAGCTGCTGAGATAGATTCATTACCATGGTTGCTAACTCCGGGGGTAGAGGTGGCAAGTTTGTAGGATTTGCCTGGTCTGGATTTCCTGGGGGTACAAGCTGCGGATTTCCCTGGGTGTATATTTTTTCTTGGCTAGTTTCCTCAACAGGTGGTGGTGGAACTGCATTTCGGCTTTACCTGGTCACTCTACGCCCAGACATATTTCCTCCTGAGATTGGTGGTGCCTGAAAATCATCAAAATAGGTGAGACAATCATTTATACAACATGTAGGCATGCTAACCGATGTAAAATTTCAATATTTTCAGCTCATTCTATGAAAAATACTATCTTTTCTATGCAGGGTCGATGGTAGGGGTCGATGGTATGTCCGACCCTCAGTATCCGACCCTATGAATGACCTGTTCTTCCCGAGAGCTGAGGGTTGATGTGAGAGTCGATGGGTATCCGACCCTCAGTATCCGACCCTGGTTTTCTGTTAGATTCCTGAGAGCTGAGGGTCGATGGGAGGGTCAATCTGAGGGTCGATGATCCTGGTCGAATTGTCCGACCCTTTGACCAAAAATCAGACCTTTAAGATCCGATTCTGGGTTCATTCTCTATTATTTCCCTCCCGTTTTGACTCGTCTCTCACCTCTGAGTTGCTACAGTGACACTACGCTATTTTGGTCAGTTTGGATCCGTGTTTCGTTGTCCACGTCATCCCTACAGGTATGCATTTCTCATTTTTACCTGTTTTTAGGTTTCCATTTCTAGGTTTTTGTCCATTTAACTTGTATTTTTCAAATTAAACTTTTTCCAACCGTAAAAATTTGATTTTTATTGGGGCCTTTTGTTATTGGTGTCTCGAGGAACGTAAGCCCTCAAAAAATTTTGAGTTTCATCGATCGGTAATCGAGAAACTTGGATTTTTGCTCTTTTTGCCCTAATTTGTCGAAATTTTTGATTTCTCACAATTTCTTCAAATTGGACTTGATTAGTAAGAATTTCTTACTGTCTGAGTGTTGTAGAATATGTTGGAACCTACGTAAGTCCACCTGCCCACGTGTATGGGTGACAAGTGAGGCTTTTGGCCAACTTACGTCGTTATAATGTCAAATTTTGGATTTTTTATCCTATTAAGTCATTATCTATTTTTCTTTCCTATTTGGCAGATACCATGGCTCGTACCAAGGTACCCAGAGTTCATGATCCACTTCACTTCCGCTCCAACGAAGCCAAGGCACAGTATTCCCACTATGCTCGTAAGAAAGTAGAGGGTGGTCGTATGGTGAACTTGGCTGAGTTAGCCTTGTTCAACGTGGAGAGGGCCTTTGGTGATATGGGGTGGCTCCCTGTCATCACCTACGATGCTTGCGCATGCCCAGATTTAGTGCGACAGTTTTATTGTAATCTCCAGGTGGTGGGGGATTACAATGATGTGGATAGGGGTCACGAGCAACGCATCACTAGCTATGTCAAGGGGGTGAACATTTCATTCGATTATCGAAAACTGGCCGACCTACTAGGCATTCCCTATGATGGTCCCATGGTTTACTGTGCTTCTGGAGAGCCCCAGTTCGTTTCCCTCGAGATGAGGGCTGAGATTGATAGTCAGCTACTACGACCTGATCGATGGCAGATGAGAGCTTGCTATATGCGTCCTGCTCTACGGGTCTTTTGTAAGATTATCCAGCATAATCTGATTCCGCAGAGTGGCCATTACGAGAGTGTTTCTCAACTGACCCAGTATCTTCTGTACAGCATTTGATAGTATTCAGATTAGTACAAGTAATACCGAGTTATGCCCAATGTCGAGTGAGATGATTAAGTAAAGACCAAGAGAGTTTGACAGAATTAATAAAATTATAAGCATATACCCTAATGCTTATAGGTAGACTTGGGATATGAAGTGAGTAAGGGTCACAAGATACTTTTCGAGGTATATGATAGAGAGATCGGGATAAAATAGCAGTGATAAAAGAGATGTAAGCTAACGAGTATAATATAAGATTATTGGTGTAAGCTAATGAGCTTTTTGGGATATGAGATTATTGGCGATAGTCTTTGAAAAATCATAAGAGATGAAGGAGCTAGATGTGCTCTTAAGACCTTATACCAGATTTTGCTAGTCCAAGCCCTTTCAGACTAGATGTTGTATTAGGTAAGTGTTATGAACAATATCCGAATCATATGGAAAGACAGAATTTGGATGCAACCTAATTCAACTTGAGATGACAGACTTCGACGTCATCTTGGGGATAGACTGGTTGTCTAAACACTCTATAAAACTATTATGTGTATAAAAAAGGTTGACATTTAAGAATAAAGACTGCACATAATTTAGCTTTATTGGAAGCATATTTCCTAAGAAGCGAAAGCTCATCCTTCTTGCACTAAAGGCAAAGAGATGCTTTGAAAAGAAAGGAGTTAGATATATGGTATTTGTGGTAGACATTACTAAATAAGTACCATGGATGGAAGAAATTGATGTAATATGAAAATTTCCTGATGTGTTTTCAGAAGACTTACCCGGGTTGCCACTTGATCGTGCAACCGAGTCGTTATCAACTTGTTACTAGGGTCAGCACCTGTGTCTAAGGCACCCTATAGAATAGCTCCTACAAAGTTAAAGGAACTGGAGATTCAACTACAAGAGTTGTTACACAAAGGTTATAATCAACCAAATAATTCATCATGGGGAGCACCAGTGCTATTCGTGAAGAAGAAGGACGGTAGTGTTCGACTATGTATAGATTATCGAGAATTGAACAAGCTTACGATCAAGAACCGATATCCACTACCTCAGATCGCTGACTTGTTTAAACAGCTACAAGGATCAAAGGTATTTTCTAAGATTTATCTTCGATCAAGATATCATCAACTGAAGAATTTGAACAGCGACATTTCAAAGATAGTTTTTAAAATCGGGAATGGGCATTATGAGTTCCTGGTTATGTCTTTTGGTTTGACCAATGCCCATACATCTTTTATGAAGCTGATGAACCGAGTGTTTCATGACATGTTGGACACATCAGACATAGTTTTCATAGACTATATATTGGTTTATTCCAAAGATGAAGAAAGTCTTGTAACGAACCTTAGAGCCGCCTTACAACGACTGAGAATGGAGAAGTTTTATGCCAAGTTCATGAGGTTTGAGTTCTGGTCAAACGAGATTGTATTCTCGGGGTCACATAGTATCATCAAAAGGAATAAAGGTGGACCCTATTATGATAGAAACAATCGTATGGTGAGAAATGTTTAAGAATATTGCAGAGATCAGAAGTTTCTTGGGTTTAGATAATTATTACAAACGATTCATGGAGGACTACTCTAGGATTGCAATACCTTTTACTAAGCTAACCAGGAAGGGAGAGAAGTTTATTTGGATTGACAAGTGTGAAAAATATTTCCAGATTCTAAAAGCAAGGCAGATATCGACTCCCATCTTAACTATTTTGGTACCAGGGGAACCTTTTACCCTACACACCGATGCTTCCGGATTGGGTCTAGGATGTGTGCTGATACAAGGAAAATAAGTGATTGCCTATGCTTCAAGACAACTAAAGGGGCATGAAAAAAATCACCCGACTCATGACTTGGAGTTATTGGCAATGATTCATGCGATTGAGACTTAGAGACATGATCTATACAGAGAAGAATTTCACATTAAATCAGATTACGAGAGTTTCATTTATTGCTCTACCCAGAAAGAGTTGAACGTGAGGCAGAGAAGATGGTTGGAACTCCTGAAGGATTAAGATTGCAATATCAGTGCCGCTAGAGCAAGGCTAATGTGGTAGCTGAAGCTTTGAGCAAAAAGGAAAATAAAGAAGCCAGAAGGAAGACCTGGTATAAATGTCATTTTGTGTTCTGTAGCAACAGATTCAGATTTGGAAGAGGAGTAACATATAATAAAAACTCGTGATAATCCAATTGAACAAGAACTTATAAATGAACTTATGAAGTAATAATTCCTCCCTTGCTTTCGTAGCATTAAAGATCTTTTCTGATTTAATGGACTAAGTAAAAGTAGTAATTTTGTTAGTACGTACCTAAGAGCGGTACAAGAAGTTTTAGAGAAAGGAAAACCTAATTCTGACTTACTTTGGATGTGGAAAAGGTACTCAGATACAGAGGTAGATTCTGAATACCTGAAGGAGAAGACTCTGACATCATGAATAGGATAATGATAGGAGCCTATTGTACACTATATTCAGGACAACTTGGGGTACCAATATGTGTCCTGACCTGAAGAGATTGTACTAGTAAAGAGGAATGATAATAGATGTGGCTTACTACGAGTTTCAGTGTCTGAATTGTGAACAAGTAAAGGCTGAAAGACAAAGACCAGCATACTTACTATAACCACTATTAGAGCCAGTTTGGAAGTAAAACTGCATTACAATAGATTATGTTACCGGTTTATCGCTGACTCCCAGATCTGTTGATGTAGTCTGAGTAATAGTTAATCGTCTTATAAAGATGGCTCGTTTCATTGCTGTACCACCTCGGTTTACTTTGGGGTGGCTAGCTAAGCTATATGTGGATAATATTACTAGATTGAGTGGTATACCTGAGAGCATGGTATTGGATAGAGACTCATGTTTTACCTCAGAGTTTTGGGAGGGATTACAGAAAGCGATGGGAACAAAGTTGAAGTTTAGTATTGCATCTTACCTTTAAATCGACGGACAGTCGGAGAGGACTATACAGATCCTATGAGGTATTCTCTGAGCCTATGAGATTGATTTTAAAGGAGCTTGAGTTAAGAAGTTGTAGCTGACTGATTTTGCTACCAAGCTACCATATAGATGTCACCTATGAAGCATGGTACGGTAGGAGGTGTCTAGCTCTTCTATTTTGGAATGAAGTCAGAGAATGAAGAATTATAGGACCAAAGTTTGTCGTAGAAACCTATCAAGTGGCAGACAAGACCAAAGAAAAAGGGCCAAGACAGCTTAAAATTGTGAGAAGAGACGCCAAGACTTCGAGTTCACCATAAGTGACAAAGTGTTCTTGAAGATATCACTTATGTGTGGTTTGAAACGGTTCAACAATAAGGGAAAGTTGTGTCCTATATATGTTTTGGACCTTATAAAATTTTAGAGAGACATGGAAGAATAGTATATTAACTATTGTTATCACCATCTATTTCTAGTGTACATGACATATTTTGTGTCTTTATTGAAGAAGTACGTTGGAGATCTATCACGGGTATTGACTATAGATTCATCGGATTTGATAAAAGACTTAACTTTTGAAGTGGTACCAGCTTAGATCACCAGCTAGAAGGTACAATATCTACGGAACTGGGATATTTATTATGTGAAGGTAACCTGGCAAAGCTAAGACATGGAAGAGGTTGCATGGGAAGAGGAAAATACAATGTGAAAATAGTATTCCCACCTATTCGACTCAGAAGGTATATCTAAATTTTAAGGATGAAATTTCTTTTGAGGGTGGGGGAATTGTAAGATCCGTATGTAAAAATTTTGATGACGAAATTTCTGTTAAGGGTGGTGGGGTTGTAAGACCCACAAACCACGAACCCGGTCTAACCTTACGTTCAAGTGTCATGACCGGTCTTTCCATCATAAACGGCTCAAGTGAATCAGTTGTATGAAGAAACCACAAGATGAGGTAAACAACAAGTCAAATTTAGTTGGTGTAGTTGACTGTTTAAGTTTATGTGGAAGCAACCAGTCAAAAACTAAAAACCAATAAATTTTAGAAGTATGGCCACATTTTTGAGGGGTATGGCCTACTGTATGGTTGACTAGGTTGAGACCGCACAATGTGTGGTTACATGTTTTGGTTTGTATAGTCGACGGATTATGCGACTACACCATCAATCGTGCGAACCCAGAACCAACTATGTGATTTGAAAACTTTTCAAATCAAAGGGAATCTCTTTCCTTATTGTAAAGGGACACTACATGGACGTTTTTCCTCTATATAAAGGACATCACTTCACTCTATTTTACTCTTTTGGATCAATCTCAAACTCTAAGCCTAAGGGAGAAAGAGAGAGGAGGAGAAGGAGAAGAAGAGAAGGAGAGGAAAGCTTGGAGAAGGGTTTTGCAGAGAAGAGTTCTATCTCTCTACAACAAGCTTAAGGTATGGACTTGACTCTATAGGGTGAATCAGTAAGAATAGGTTCTTTTCAAGTTGATATGTAGAACCTAATACAATGATTTCAGTTATAGGTTTTCTATGGGAAACCATAGAGAATAGGTTAGGGATAATGGATGAGGGAAAAATGTGATTTAATGACATAAACTGATCATAAGAGGAACCTTATTATTGAGCCCAGAGGAGGAACTCATATTGGAAGTAAAAATCAGACCAAACTTGTATGATCGCAGCTATGATCGACCACAGGGTGACCAGTGTGTTCAACCACAGCTATTCGAGAAGTTCCCAAAAATCGACTGGTCGAACGTGCGGTCGCATGTAGTGCAATCATAGGATCGATCATACGTCGTATGGTCACATATATTGAGACCATAGGGTCGACCACAGGGATCGACCATACGATAACAACAAGTATATTTTGAGGCAAAACAAGGTTTTTGACTACTGTAACTTGGTACAATCGAACCCTAACTTAAATAGATTAATTTTAGGTTCCCAATAGATTCAAAGTGACTTCCAAAGCTTAGGAGAGGAACAAACATCAATCAAAGGTGAGGGAACAAGACCTAAACTAATTGGATAATAACAAACTATTTTTATTTTATTTATCCAATGCAATGAATGCTTCTATGTTTGTATGCTTGTAATGTGTATCTCACATATCATCCAATATTATTGCTATTTCTACTCATGCATGTTTATTTCTATCTATTTATAATATGATGGTGATGATAGAAATATGTATGTGAATATGTGTGTGGTTAGTGTGTTGGATGAGAGTGGGGCATCAGGGGAGGATGTGGCATTATGGTTTAGCCTGGTCACTAGACTCTAGCTCTATCTCTACTCAAGTCTTTTCCACTGACATCGTCGTATCGCCATTATCTTAGCAAAACTATTATGTCGTAGGGCATCAGGAGAGGTAGTCTCGGACCGTGTGATCTTCGACTCTGCTGGGGGGCCTTAGCTCTATCTCTATGGACATATTAAGGGATATTGGGATGAGGCCTTGGATACTTTTGGATTGCATTAGGATTGGTTAGTTGTGAGCCTAGTTTGCAAGCCCTCACCAACAGGGGCTTACGTGTTGGTATGGGTAGGGCATCAGGGGAAGTGTTGGCAGTGTGTGATTCGGATACTTTAGCTCTATCTCTATTCCATGGTGGAGTGGATGTAGATGATGGTGTTTGATCCATTGGGTGGGCTTGCACACCCATGTATAGAGGTGCGGTGGCCGTCAATCCTTTCTAGAGCACATTGCAAACTTAAAACCAAACCAAAGATATGAATTGAATACATGCATAAGTTTGTTGCATTATTTTGTTTTTTCACTGAGCTAGGTTGTGAGATCACCCCATGGTACCATTTTCTTTTAGCTTCTAATGATGCAGGTTATACCATTGAAGACTACATGAAGGCACCAACATATAGACATGTGGTAGCTATGGTCAAGCAAGCTATGGAGGAAGAATATGTTTCGTTAAGCGAGTGTTTCAACGATGTTTACACCTAGTGTTTAACTTTCATATTTTAGTAATTGTAATAGTTTGTCATATTTATGTTTTGGTTACATGGCGATAACTGGTTTATTATTTACTTATCATTGTAGACACTCAGTTTATTATTAATAAGATTTTTGCTATTTACTTTAATATCTCTGATTGATGTGAAATGTGCTTTGGTTTAACATGGTTGGCACGGTTTTTACAAGATCCTGATTGAACCATTGATTCTTATGATAGTTTATCACACTACTGGTTAGTCCAGAATTAGGGTGTGACAATAAGGGGAAGGCTATTTTTATTACAGTGAAGGGAGAGAGGGTTAAGGTGCCTTATGGCACGATGCGGGTGTATAATAGTCAAACCATGACCTCCTGGGTTGTTGTACTCTAAATACTAATCAACTATGCACTAGCAATTTTCTTTATTTTTAACAACTTGTTTTGTAAAACCAGATCCTTCTCTAAATTAGGGTTAAATAGTCATCTTAGCTGCTTCTCGGTGTTTGACAGTTACTCTCAACTAACCCTTGATTTTTTTTCCTTTCATTATGTGTCAATGAAATTTTTGAGTTCACTAACCCAAGTTGTTTAACTATTTTGGTCTCAAAAAATTGTAAGTATAAAAATTATTAAATTATTGGTAAGGTTGTGTTTGGGATAACATTATTTTTCTTTTATCCACCGTCAAATAGATTAACCAACTTATGCTAGATGGACTGAAAAATAACACAATGCCCTTTCTGTAATGTGACTCCTATCCATACCTCTGTTTAGACCAAGTATATTATCTGGGCATGAACTATGTTTGACCTGATTCTCAAACTAGTCACTTGATATACGTAGGTAGATTGGGAGCTCAACCTCGATCTCGATCATGCCTTGTTTCAAGGATCTTGAAGCCCCATAACCAAGTAGTGACTTCTCATTTTACACATACATTCTCACATATACGATGGACTTAAGGCCACGATAACTTCATGTGGAAACTCCCTATTCCAGCTTGTAATGCAGATCGATCGACGGCCCCCGATATCGACCAAAGGGATAAACACCGAACGTCAAACAATGGGACACTAAGACCATGTGCGCTAATTTCAGAGCAAACACCAAGCACTGACACCTCTCCTATGGGGGGCAGACTGTGGCGGTGATGATTGATGGACGACACTGTGGCCAGCCATTTGGACAGGTTTACAACGTATGAGAGAGAATATTACGAGAGAGAAAATCTCAAATAGACATTAATGCATGAACTAAGGTAATTTTTTGTTACTAATAGGGGATTGGGATCATGCATATGCTAAATTTGTATATAAAATACCTCAAAATTACCACATATGATAATAAAGTTTTTCATGTTCGAACACATGAAATAATGATGCAAATGTTAGACTTATATGTGGGCTTAATTAATTACCTAAACTAGTTAATTCAGTGGGAGTTTGATTGACATGGTAGAACCAATTTCGTTTGGTTCATCACATGGTATGAGATAGGTTTGGCAACTCTAACTCTATTGTGGAAAGGGTTTTAGGGTTACAACAGTATTCTATAAATACTAGATTAGAGTCCCCACAGCCACAGTTAGTCAAGTTCTGTCTGCACCCACTAGCAAGAGACTTCAGGATATCCTCTAGAGGCTGTGGAAGACTGTGATCGAGGGATTTCGATCAAAGCTTGAAGACAGAGAGGAAGATCAAACTCATAGAGGTATGTGGTTACATTACATATTATATTCATTGTTAATATATTAACTATTGTGTTCTGAAAGATCTAGAGGTCAATAAATCTAATAGTTGGTATTAAAGCTAAATCTATAGACCTAAGATCAATATAGATCATGAATAGATATACCTATAAGTTTTCTATTGAGAGAATAGAAAATTTTTCATCCATATTCAAATGAAATCATCGAAATCTCGTTCGTACCAAAAGATAATTTTTTCAACCGACAAAAGATGAAAAATAATATATCAAACTAAAGATCTTGTCGAGACGGTCACAGCAATATAAAATTTGTCTCCATCCGATACCAGACTTTCCCTCATGAGTGGCTTGAAGTGGCGAGTGAGATCCACTCGCCAACAAGGATTTTTGTAAAAAAAAAAAAAAACATTGATCTAACGGCGTTGATCCGTTGTCTGATCAACTAAGCGCCACTCGAAAACCTTAATGGGTTGGTTCGGCCTTGACTGACTTGGCCTGAGTTAACCTAGGGTTAGACAAGCCACTGCACAAGTGTGGAGCACACGCGAGACCCGACTAACAGACCCATTGGCCAATCTAACGGGTTGGTCAACTAACCCAGTGACCCGATCCATTGACCCATTTGCTTACCCGGGTGGACCAACCAGCTGACCAAAAAATCTGACCCAAAAACCAGTTTGTGTGAACCTTGTTGAACCGACGCTCAGATTAGTGAACCAACTCGATGGTTCACCCCGGACAGACCAATGGTTCAGTTTAAAAGACATTTTTTAAATTTAAAAAAAAAAAAGAGAGGATGTATTTGGTTTAATTCAAATTGAGCTAAAGCTAAGCCAAACCTGGCCAAGCCTGCGTAGATTGAACCAAACCAATCCTGACAGCTTAATAAGGGTCTGTTTGGCTGTTGTTTTCAATAAAACGACATTAATTCACGATTGTAAGAGCTAAGAAGGTTGGATTGACTTCTGGTTTGTTCCATTAGACTCTATTTTTTATGCTTTTTAAACTAGTATATATTTTGATAAATTTAGATACATTAAAAAAACATGTTATTATGAAAAAATGCCATATGGGAACCCAGTTTATAGTGTCTTTGTTGATTTTTCTTGAATTTACTGTACCAAATTGATTGATTGAGCTAGTATGCATGTTTATATGAATGTTTAAATTTATAAAATTATATTTTAATGTATTTATGGTTAAATAAATATCCCACATGAGCTGCAGGTTGGGACTTATTCATATCATGGTGGAACTTGGTGAGACCGCCAAAGTGGAAACCTTGTTTAATTATGATGTATTCAAATTCAAAGGTCTGTGTTTATAAATGGTTTAGTTTGATAGTATTCACCAAAGGTGACATTGTCTAAGTTTATTCAAAATTAGGGTTTGTAGCTATTGTGTAAGAATTTTGGTGTGACCACCAAAGTGACCACCTTGGTTCTATCATAATGTATTTAAATTTAATATTTATACATTTACAAGCTACAACAAAGAAGTACAATGTTCACCCAAAAGTGATACTGACATAAACTTTCATTTTTAAGGATGCAGCAAAGAGCGGTTCTGTCCACCCAAAGGTGACATTGTCAAAGAATATAAAGAACTCATGTACATGGTTAAAGGATCTTGGCTTAAAGGTTTCATCCACCCAAAGGTGGTGAGATTTTTGAGAGTCATTATCCCTACACAGTTATTACATAGCTATCGAGAGGACCAGTACACATATTATTCCAAATAATGTGTATAATTCGATTGACTTTTCAAAGATGTAAATTGGCTTACACACGTTATGTATATATTCTTGCTAGCTAATTTTATTTGGTATTAATCATAGACTTATAATTATTTATATTGTAATATAGATGTGGACATGTAATGATTAAATACCTCAAGATGTCTGTCATTGGTAACCAGATCTAAGAATTGGCATGAAAATTTAAAACTTGTCTAGGGTTGTTTTAACCTAGATGTACTCAATAAAAAATTATATTATGATCCTTAAGGTGTTCAGTCCTTAAGATTAAGTAAAGCAATGTTCAGATGAGGAAAATTAAAAAAGAACATTCCTAGTAAAATTTAAAGAAAGATTTGATATTTCAAAAATAGACGAAGAGATATTTTATTACTCAAGCCCATCGGTACCATTTTTTATGATTATAAATGGTAATGGTGTGTGAGGAAGCACAAGGTAGAGTTGTTAACTATTAATGATAAGCTCAAAGATAAATGAACATCTGTTGGTAATTCATTAATACCTCTGTAGTTGATACTTTAGATTTTTACTTCCTTACAAGAACTGTATA
>JAMYWD010000230.1:20000-25000 GCA_028583415.1 Protea cynaroides
TTGTGATAAGGATAAAGAAGATATGTTTTGTAGACTTATAAAGTCAATCTATGGATTAAACAAGAATCCAAGTAATGATATCTGAAGTTTAACAGGATTGTATATTCTTTCAACTTGGTTGAAATTATCATTGATCATTATGTATATCTAGAGATTAGTGAGCGGATTCATTTCCTAGTTATATATGTTGATGGTTAAATATTAACCTGTAATGACATGGTTTACTAGTTGAAACCAAAGTTTCAATGTTTGATAACTTTGAGATAAAGAATGTGTGAGTAAGTACTTTTGTACTTGACATTGAATTTTCTCATGACAGAAAAAATGGAATTCTAGATTTGTCTTAAAGTGCATATGTTGTTCTTGTTATCAAACGGTTCAGTATGCATGAATAACAAGTAAGTTGAGGATACTCAAGTCGGTAAAAGAGACAAATTGATAAAATTATGTACAAAGAATGATATTGAGCATTTGCACTTCAGTAGGGAGCTTGATATATGCTTAAGGTTATAATCGTGTTTATATAGTTTTTTCATTGAGTGTTATGAGATGTTTTTAGTTGGATCTTAGTATAGCTTACTAGACAACGAAAAAAGGATGGTTATGCGGTACATGCAAGGGACCAAAGATTATAAGTTTATTTATGAAAATAGTGACACTCTAGACTATTTTGATGTAATTTTTAATGTTTGCATTGATGACAGAAAACCAACATCAAAGTTCATTGTTATGATGGTAAGGTTTTGTAACTCTATATGAAGATAACAAATAAGATATCTAGTGTAAGAGTTTTTTTTTTTTTTTTTTTGACTTAAAGGTTATAGACTCTACTTCTAAACTTATTGGGATGTGTTGTGGCAACAGTTCAGCTGTGTTCTTCTTGAAGAATAATAAAGAAATCTAATATTTCAAAGTATAATAGAGATTGAATCTCTTCAGGTGAGAAAAATGTCAAAAGAATTTATATCGTTGTAGATTTTCTGACAAAGATTTTGTTAGTAGAAGTCTTCAAGGGACGGTATGTCCAATATATGAATTATTGAAAATAATTAATTTTAACAGAGGCTTAAGTGGCCAAAGATCTGAAAATCAGTAGAAGTCTCTAGATATGCTTAATCAGTGGAAGACTTTTTATGTCTATGCTTGTGTTTTCACATTGCTTACTGTGTTTGATTGTATTGTTCATGGTTTGATAGACACAATTTTGTAATCATAGTTCTATTTCTTTTAGCATTGCATTATTGTTATTTTGTTTACATGGTTATATGTGTTTGACATGTCAAAGAATTTAGACGATATTCAGCTGGTGTAATAATACAGTATTAGGGGTTATCGAGGTAATATTTAGCCAAAGGATACAATGTGGTATTTAGCCAAAGGGTACTAAATGATATTTAACCAGAAAGAAGACAATATTTAGCCAAAGAATGTAGTATTTAGCCAAAAGAAGAAAGACGGTGTTTAGCCAAGGTATGATATTATATTTCTGAATTATTTAAATACCATGTTTTATTGCCCATAAAGGATTTGGGATATTTTGTTTAAGGTTCTTTAATCGAGTATGGACTCGCATGGGAGTTTACTTTCATGCATTATATCAAGCGATTTATATATTGAGTAGACCTCTGTTATGGCTAACAGAAGGTTGTACACTATATATTGAGGTGTATTATCAGTTGTTGCTCGCATTGGTAGGCTTGAAGGATGTTTCAAAGTTAGTGACATTTTAGTATTGGATTCTATGGCCACACTGGTTAATGATGGTTTTGTAATTAATATAATCCAAGTGGGAAATTACTAGACTTATATATAGACTTAATTAATTACCTAAACTAGTTAATTCAGTGAGAGTCTGATTAATACGGTAGAACCGGTTTGGTTTGATTCATCACATGGTATGAGATAGGTTTGGTAACTCTAATTCTATTGTGGGAAGGGTTTTAGGGTTATAGTAGTATTCTATAAATACTGAATTAGAATCCCCACAGTCATAATTAATCAAATTCTCTCTGCATCCATTAGTAAGATCGAGACATCAGGATATCCTCTGAAGGTTGTGGAAGACTGTAACCGAGGGCTTTCAATCAAAGCTTGAAGACAAAAAGGAAGATCAAACTCGTAGAGGTATGTGGTTACATTACAGATTATATTCATTGTTGATATATTAACTATTGTGTTCTAAAATATCTGTAGGACAATAAATCTAACAGCAAGGTCACTTAATCTGTGCACAAACATGAAATTAAATAACTGAAATCAACACTTATCTAGATTATTCATATCTTATATTAGATTTGTGGAATTGAGGCATAATGAAGCATATCTCCAATTACAATGAGAGGCAATGGAGATATACGTCGTCCTTATCATGCAAGGTGAACGAAAGTAAGATTTAATTATGAAAGTATGTAAACAAGCAAAATTGGTATACTTGATCCGTAGGTAAGTCGTAGAAGATGATGAAGGCATGATCGCAACAATAATAATCGAATTCCAAAGCTCCAATTCGCTAAGTAGGTAAAGAGCAATGAAGAACAAGCTCTCTCAGAGTGACTCTTTCTAAACAAGTTTAGCCTCCTCTCCACTGTGGAGAACGGTGAGTATTTATGGGAGGAAACCTAGCTCGCCTTTAAGCTTCGTAATGCCATAAATCTTAACTCAAATAGTTGGATATTAAGTGGTGATCAAACAAAACAAGATCAATGGTTGAACGAACCGTAGACCTTAAAGAGATCAAATTCATCTTCAATGCATGTTGAAAGAATGTTTTGAAATGGGGAAAGACTTCATAGAATCTTTAGGAGCTTGCCACGAGAAGGATAGGGTCTATCTCATGGAGATGAGACAGATTGGAGTGGGATTGAAGAGTTTTAGAAAACTTGGAAACCACTTTAGGTCAACTCTATAAATGAATCAGCAACGTCGACGTGGCGTCGGTTGACTGCCCATCGGCATCGATGGAACCTAGGTCAGGGTCGATAAATCATAATTTTTACTTAAAAACATAGGGCCCAGCCCTGGGTCTATGTCTTGGTTCTTTTTGGGCCCTGGGCCACTTTTGGTCCACCCGTGTTAAATCTGGACCTATCTTGGTTCACAGAAGAATCAGACCGATGACTTAAAACTTGTAATGGCTATAACTTGAGATTCCAGACTCCGATTGAGACAATTCCAAAGCCTTTTCGAAGCTCTCAGCGAGTAATAGGTCACTGTGACCTTAACTCACAATGGGGGAAAGTTGAATTTTTTTGGTTTGACCATGTAAACTCAAAGTCAGGAGCATTTTGATAAATTTGACTATCAGAATCTAAGAATGACCCTCAATATTGTCTGGAGGCCTGTAGGACGCCTGGGATATGAAAATGGATTCTTAAACCCAATAGAATGGGGATTTTTGGGGTCTCCCTAGGCTATTCAAGAGGAAAGAGAAAATGAGGTGTCTATACCCAGCCCTCCTTCTGCCTTGGGCATACACAAGTGTCCCACCTTACCACCACCGCCTTAGACTTCTCCGAGTCACCTGTCCACGAAAAATTCCACATCCAATGCTCATCAATTGAATAGAGAAAGAAGGCCACCAGTAATACCAAAAAAGTATGGATCAAATGGCTTGAGACCACCGTTTTTAGGAGTAACACTCCACCAGCCAGAGAGAGAAGCTTACCCTTCCACCTTGCTAAGTGTGACTTGACTTTATCCATTAATGGCAAAAGCTGGTTTTTTTTAACCCGGCCTTTAAAGATTGAAACCCCTAAATACCGAGTAGAAAAGTTACAAACTTGGTATCCAAGGATCTCAAATATTTGAGCCTTGCGTGAAACTAGCACCCGCCCAACAAATAGGCTACGCTCCTCTCCACATTAATATGCTGCCCCGAAGCATTTTGCTAAGAATCCTAAAAGCTAGATTCTTAACATACTTGATTCCTGCATTCATGAAAATAAAAACATCATCCGCAAGCATAAGGTGAGTAGGAACAAAACATCCTTTCGACCCTGGTAAAGGCTTCACCCTGCCTTGGGCCACCAACCACGTCAAACCCAATTGAGAACCTCTTGGGCCAACGTAAAAAGTAAATGTTAGAGAGAATCCCTTCAGTGAAAACTCCGCTCCGCACCAAAACGGTGTCGGTGTCAGCTATACTAACTGAATTCCCCTCTTCTTAAAACCATAGCATCTATTACCTTACAATTAAACATGTATGTCTTTCTTCAATATTACTTGAACCCAAGTCATTATAAACCACCATCCTCCATTACAAAAAAACACCCCCTTATAAATTGAATCAATTGATCACACACCAATCCCCTACCCCTTTTTTTATATGTAAAGTTAAACACATTTCCTTAACTTGCATTTTTTATACTTAAGTAATTGCCAACATAAATTTTAGGAAAATTTTCATATACACCCCAATAAGGAATGGAAACATCATCTACCTCCACAAAATTTTAAAAACCTCATCTAGTACCCAAAAAGTTTGCTCCGTTAATCAACGAAGTCCACTCCGTTAACAAAATTTCGTTAGTTCTCGGCGTCGATTCACGATGAACATTTTAACGGACCATCCTACCCTTTTAGCATTGTTAAAGGACGAAAATACCCTTTATTCATAACTTACCTTACCCAAAAGTTCATTTCGATTTGTAACAGTGAAATTCAGAAAATTACAGTTCCGCCATTAAAAGCCGATGAAAGCATTGAGATTTTATAGGTAAAAGTCCCCTAATTGAAATTTTGAATAAATTAAAGAAAATAAAACAAAATCAAATCCCTTTTAATTTCCGTCTTCTTCTTTCTCTCTCGGATTTTAAGGCACGCATGTGGAGGATTCTGACAAGGCGGGGTGAGGTAGGTAGTGTTTACCCGCAACTCTCTCTCCCTCCGTTCTTCTCTTTCTCCTCTTCTTCGGCTTTTGCTCTTCTTTTCTAGTTTTTTTTTTTTTTTTTTTTTATTCTTCTCCTCAAGATCTCGCCTCCTTTCTCCCTTTTCTGATTTTT
>JAMYWD010002296.1:0-10393 GCA_028583415.1 Protea cynaroides
CACACCCCAATTCCACACTGCTCGGAATGGTGTGATGAACCGCTAAATAACCAACGGTTCAACCAGGATCTCTAATAGACCATCCCCGCATTATCCAAACTTTACACACATCCACAATCATAATCGAGTAAATACACAATAGCGGAAATCTTGTAAATAAATGAACTCGAGAACTAAGATGATACCATTAATTAAATAGTAAATTATTTCGTGTTTAACCGAGACATAAATATTTAAGCACCAAATACATGTCTTATAAATCCAATAAAGAAACCTATAAAAATATCTAGTCAAATACACACGAAGTTGCACTCGCAAGAGGAGTCGTGGTGTATCATCTTCGGCTCCAGCGCCCATGGCTGCTATATTCCCGTATGTAGACGCTGCTCATATAATCTTCGACCGTGTAACCTGCATCATCAACTAAAAATATTCGACGCCGAGGGGTGAGCACACAACACGGCCGTGAGTAGCCAAAAACAATGCAACAATACATATGCATGCAAAAAGTCAATTTATATCTTTGGTCCGGTTTATAGTTTGCAATGTGCAATAGAAAGGTTGGGTGGTCAAAGGTTAACGCTTATTGACACCGCCTCTATACACAGGTGTGGAAGCCCGCCCGAAGGTTAACGTTTATCGTCGGCCCCCATCCACCCTACCATAACATTATACAACAAAGGTTAACGCTTATTGCTATATAATGCTATACCAACACGTAAGCCCCCGTTAGCGAGGGCTTGCAAACCGGGCTCGCTACTAACCAATCCTAATGCCAAACAAGGTATCCAAGGCCTCACCCCAAAGATCCCCCGAATGCCCATAGAGATAGAGCTAAGGCCCCCGGTAGAGTCGAGACTACAAGGACCGAGACCACCTCCCCGATACTCTACGACATAATAGTTCTGCTAAGGTAATGGCGATACGACGATGCCAATGCACAAGACTTGAGTTAGAGATAGAGCTAAAGTGCTGAGACCCGCCAAAGGTTAACGTTTATTGACGTTCTCATCACACCTCCCCTGATACTCGCTCGCATCAAGTACATCAACCACACACATACAAGCACATGCCTATTCCTATCATCATCATCATCATCATGTTATAAACCATAAAGTAAATATGCATGAACAAGTAATAGAAATATTGGATGGCATGCTGTATGCACATTACAAACATATTCGCATCGAATCAAGCATAGCATAGGACTCAAGAAATAGAAAACAGTTTATTATTAACCGATTAGTTTGGAGTTAAGGTTCCTCACCTTAGCTTGCTAAAAGATACTTTTCCAAGCTTTAGAATCACCGTTATAACGTTATTATATTGCTAGCAAACCTAACCAAGTCGATAGAATTTAATTAGAATTAATTCAGAATTTAAAACCATTCTGTCAACTAAGGGTCGATGCTAGGGTCGATGGGTCTATCGACCCTCCCCTCTTCCTGAACTTCCCGAATGCTGAGGGTCGATGGTCAGAAACACCTAGGGTCGGATGGTCTATCGACCCTCGGTGCGACCCTCGATGCACTCCGGTCCAATTTCCACTTTTAAATCCATTCTTCGTGTTTGGGGTCCTATGGCTTGCTTCCTAATTCATTCATTCAATGGCCATTCCATGGTCTAGAACCATGTATAATCCATCTAAACAGTTTTCGTGCATCCTCCTATGGTTTTCCATGAAAACCTAACCATGGATGGATGGTTTGGGTTTCTCCGAGATCACATTCTCATCGATAACTACCCTAAGGTCTGTAGAAACTCATAGAATTAGTATCCATACCTGAGAAGATTACTTTTCTCTGGAATTTCTTCTCCTTTTTGCTAAGTCTTCCTCCTTGTCTCCTTTCTTCCTCTTTTCCTTCTTCTCTCTTTCTCTCAATTCAATTAGGGTTGTGAAAGGAGTGAAAGTGGCTTAGGAACGCCCTTAAATAGACTAGGAACATCCTAAATAAGTCCCATTGAGATTTGGAAAGAATCCCACCCGAAAAATTAGGAAATTTCCTAATTTCTATATTCGTCGAAACCGAGGGTCGATGGGAGGGTCGATGATCCCGTCGACCCTAGGGTCTTAAGCCGTCCGACCCCTCCCTTCAAATCCGAGGGTCCGACATTTCCGTTTTGGGAGGTCCGACCCTACTTGGCTGGGTATGCGACCCTCCCCTAAAATTAAGTGTTTTTGGGTCGATTTTATACCTGGGATCTCGATCTCCATCACGCCCTTGGTCCACTTGACTCGACCATGATGGGTAAACCTGGTTCAAGGTGGTAAGACCGGGTTAGTTTGACACGGGTCTTACAACTCCCCCCAACTTATAAAAAATTTCATCCTCGAAATTGTACGTACCTTCCCGAATCAAACAAGTGAGGGTATTGCTTTCAGATAGCATTCTCTTCTTCCCATGTAACTTCTTCCATGTCTCTACTTTTCCATGTGACCTTAACATAGTAGATATCTCTGCTGCGTAGACGTTGAACCTTTCGACCGGGTGATTTCTGTTGGTGTTACTCTTCGAATGTCAAATCATCGGCCAACTCGCAAATCCACTCGACAACACGGCGCGCGAATCCTTGACATACTTCTTCAATAGAGAAATGTGAAATACGTCGTGCACACTTGACATAGATGGTGGTAATGCCAACTGATAAGCTACTTTTCCACGCTTAGCTAGAATTTCATATGGTCCGACATATCTTGGACTTAATTTTCCTTTCTGTCCGAATCTCTTCAATCCTCTCATAGGCGATACTTTCAAAAATACTTTATCACCTACGGCGAACTCTAGATCTCTTCGCCGAGTATCTGCATATTGCTTCCGACGGCTCCGAGCTGTTTTCACTCTCTCCTTGATGATGTCGACCACTCGACAAGTCTCTTCAACAAATTCTGGTCCAACAATACTAACGCTCTCCAACTTCATTCCAAAACAAGGGGGTTCGACACTTCCCCGCCATACAGGCTTCATAAGGTGACATCCGTATAGTAGCCCGATAGCCGTTATTGTGCCTAACTCGATCAATGGTAACTTTTCGTCCCATGATCCCTTGAAATCAATCACACATGCTCGTAGCATATCTTCTAGAATCTGGATTGTACGCTCCGACCGTCCGTCTGTCTGCGGGTGGAATGCAAGATCGAACTTCAATGTTGTACCCATAGCCTTTTGCAGCCCTTCCCAAAATTTGGAAGTAAATCGTGGATCTCTATCGGACACAATACTTTCCGGTACACCGTGTAACCGAACAATATTATCCACATACAGCTTTGCTAACCTTTCCAAGGGTATACCGGGGTCGATCGGTATGAAGCGAGCCGCCTTAGTCGACGGTCCACAATCACCCAAACCGCGTCAACTACTCGAGGAGTCAATGGTAGTCCCGTGACGAAGTCCATAGTGATGCAGTCCCATTTCCATGCTGGTTCCGGAAATGGCTCGAAACAGTCCCCGCGGGTCTTTGTCGCTCCGCCTTTACCTTCTCGACAATTTAGGCATTGAGACACCGAACTTGGCTACATCCGCCTTCATTCCCCTCCACCAATACAGTTTCTTTAGATCATGATACATTTTTGTACTTCCGAGGATGTATCGAGTAGATGGTGGTATGGGCTTCCTTCATCGGCCGGTGTCTAATGTCCATATTTTCTGCTTCGGGTACACATATTCTCCCTTTATATTTCAGTACCTTCTCGTTATCTAAGGTGAACTCGGAGTTGGTCCTACCTTTCTCAATATCTTCTTGTACCGTTCTCGGATAAGGATCCGCTTTGATAGCCGTCTTCACTTCATCCACTATATCCGGTATAATCTTCAATGCCGCGAACATATTCGAAAAACCGATGAATAAACCCTTGGTTGGCTGGTCCATCCATTGTATCTATCACATATTGTTCGCGGTCGTGATTGAACACCATTCCGTTGGTATACATTGCCGCAGCCGTGCTAGTTTCTCCTTGAGATTTTATCATTGCTTTCCTCGCTCAATGCATCCGCTACCACGCTCGCTTCCCCGATGATACCGGATATCACAATCATAGTCTTTCAATAGTTCCAGCCATCTTCTTTGTCTCATATTCAACTCCTTCCGATTAAATAGATAAGTAAGACTTTTATGGTCCGACTTAATCTGAAATTTCTCTCCGTATAGGTAGTGTCTCCATATCTTGACAAAGCATGTACTACCGCCGCTAACTCCAAATCATGAGTGGGGTAATTTTTCTCATGTACCTTCAACTGCCTCGATGCATACGCAACTACTTGTTCTCCTTGCATAAGCACACATCCTAGTCCCAATCCCGATGCATCGCTGTATAAGGTAAATGTCCGTCCCGGAACGGGAATGGTCAAAATTGTGGCGGATATCAATCTGGTATTCAGTGTTTGAAATCTCTTTTCACACTTATCCGTCCATACAAATTTTTCTCCTTTCTTGGTCAAACTGGTGAGAGGTACGGCAATCCGAGAATAGTCTTCTACGAATCTCCGATAATATCCAGCTAGACCCAGAAAACTTCTAATTTCTGAAACACTCTTTGGTGCACGATAGCCTCGATCTTACTGGAGTCCACTTTGATTCCTTCAGTGGATACTACATGGCCTAAAAAGACGACTTCACTTTGCCAAAACTCACACTTCGAAAATTTGGCGTATAACTTCTCTTTCCTTAAACGTTGTAGGGCTGCATTTAGGTTCTTGACATGGGTTTCCTTGTCCTTGGAGTATACCAATATGTCATCAATAAATACTATAACCGACGTATCCAACATATTGTGGAAAACCCAGTTCATAAGTTCCATGAATGTTGCCGGTGCATTAGTTAATCCGAAGGACATCACTAAGAACTCATAATGTCTGTATCTTGTCCTGAAAGCTGTCTTCGGGATGTCACCTTCTTTAATCTTCGTTGATGATAGCCCGATCGAAGATCGATCTTTGAAAATACCTTCGCTCCTTGTAACTGATCGAACAAGTCATCGATCCTGGGTAGTGGATATCGATTCTTGATGGTCAGTTTATTCAATTCTCGATAGTCGATGCATAATCGAACGCTACCATCCTTCTTCTTTAAAGAACAACACCGGTGCTCCCCATGGAGATATACTGGTTCTAATATAACCCTTATCCAGCAGTTCTTGTAATTGCACTTTTAATTCCTTCAGTTCGGTAGGAGCCATTCTATAAGGTGCTTCTGATACCGGTGCGGCTCTAGGTATCAGGTCTATTACAAACTCCGTGGCCCGGTCGGGTGGTAATCCGGGTAGTTCCTCCGAAAATACATCCGGGAAAATCTCGCACGACGTCAATATCTTCCATTCGTGGCACGCCCTGGTTAGGTCGACCACTGATACTAGATATCCGACCGCTCCCTTTTCAAGGCACCTCTTAGCCTTCAATGCGGAAAGTATGAGCTTGCGTCTCCGTGGAAGTTTGGTTCCCGAGAAACTGAGGTCTGCTCCTTCTTTGTCTTTGAACGTTAGCTTCTTCTCGGCGCACAACAGATTTGCAGAATGCCGAGCTAACCAGTCCATTCCTAAGATGACATCGAAGTCTGCCATCTCAAGTTGTATTAAAGTTGCATCCAAGGTTTTCTCGCCAATGAGAACTGGACATGGCCCATAACCTTTCTCTAATTCCACTTCTAATCCCATCGGTGACCGTACAAGTAATTTGTAGTCTAATGTTTTGATGGGCAGATTAGTTTTCTTTCCAAACGACACAGATATAAATGAATGAGTAGCTCCTGAATCAAAGAGTACTCTGGCGGGTACGCCATTTATAGGTACGATACCTGTGATTCGTTTTTACTTAGTCTACATGCTCAATCAAGTAATTATAATGTTAAAAGTTTAGGTCATACCTGTGACAACATCGGACGATGCGGCTGCATCCTCTGATGTAACAGCAAATACCCGTCCTTGATGTAACTGCTTCTTGGGTTTTGAACATTCTCTTGCCATATGCCCTGGTTGGTTGAAGTTATAACACTTCGGGGCTTCAGAATTTGGCTTTGGCTGTGGTTGAGCTGCGAAAGTAGACTTCGATGGAGTAGCCAAATTCTGAGGACGAAAAGGTTTATACGTCCTATTATTGCCTCCGTTATACGAATTCCCAGCTGGCCTTTTGATACCCTTGTTTTGAGTGAAATAACTCTCTTTCTGGCTCGATTCAATTACTCGAGCAATCTGGACCGCTTCGTTGTAAATCTTCTTCTCTAAGCCCAGAACATTTTCTCTTATGCTTCCTCTTAGTCCCGCGACAAACCTACGGGTTTTTGTATCTTCTTCTTGCATTCTAGCCGGTGCGAAGAAAAACAGTTCTTCGTAACGCTGTTGATACGAGTCTACGGACATCTGCCCCTGGTACAGACTCAAGAACTCTTTCTCCATTGAATCTCTGAAGCTCCTTGGGAAATACTTCTCGAAGAATGCTTCTTTATATATAGCCCATGTCAGTAGGGCGTGCTTGGTCAATAAATACGTCTTTGTAGATTTCCACCAATGGTGTGCGTCGCCTTTGAGCATGAAGGTGGCGCATAGTACTTTCTCTTCCTCAGTGATAGTCATGATAAGGAAGTTCCTTTCCATCTCGTCTATCCAGTGTGCTAGCCACAGTGGATCAAACGGCTTCTGTTGAATTCTCTTGGTTTCATTTTCAAAAATCTCTCCACTAGCCGGGAGTGATCCAGTTGATTTTGGTATGCCCCAAACATAGGGGGTGGATACTGATAGTTCCCTTGGGCTGCTTCTTGGACTTGCACTGGAATTGGTGCAGCCGGTTCTATTGTAATCTCCAGGTGGTGGGGAATTACAATGACGTTGAGCACGGCCAGGAGTTGCGCATCACCAGCTACGTCAAGGTGGTGCACATCTCCTTTGATTATCGGTAGCTGGCCGATCTGTTGGACATTACCTATGATGGCCCTATGGTGTACTGTGCGCCGGGAGAGTCACAGTTTGCTGAGATGGAGATAAGAGCAGAGATCGACAACCAGTTGCTCCGTCCCGATAGATGGCAGATGAGGGCTTGCTACTTGTGTCCAGCTCCACGGGTTTTCTGTAAGATTATCCAGCATAATCTGATCCCACAGAGTGGGAATTATGAGAGGCTGTCTCAGCTGCCCCAGTTCTTGATCTACTGCATCTGTACTCGCCAGCCGGTCTGCCTTCCTTACATCATCATGCGGACGATGATTAGTACCACATTGTTCGGTCATAGGGGTAATCTACCCTATGGACGCATGATTACCGTGCTACTGACCCGTTTGGGGGTGGATCCGGTAGATGAGAATATCCAGGAGAAGACCTTCTCGTCGCCTCAAGATTGGGAGGCTATCTGCAAGATGGGGCTGCGAGATGCGGAGGTTAGCGATTAGGAGAGGAACGCGATGGTGCGCCCTCACACTCGGGTTGAGATGGCTGATGCTGCGGCTGCTGCTACGGCTCGTGGGGATCCGGTCGATGATGATGATCGCTTATATATGGATGTCGATGCGATACCACCGCCATCACCCACGCATGCGGATAGGGCTGGTACTTCTACTGCGGCGGCTTCGGTACCAGAGACCGGTCCTTCTCATGGGGCTGGTCCTTCACGCCCACCTGCTGATGACGTGCTGAGTCTGTTTCACGAGATTAGAGAGGCTCAGCGTGCATCGGATCTGAGGATAGGGGAGCTCCTAGACGCCCAGCGCTGGACTGATCAGAGGGTGGCTGATCTCACAGCTAGTCTGCAGGTGACTCAGACCTAGGTGGCATGGTTGACTAGGGTCTATGCCGAGGACTATGATAGAGACCGTGAGGCACCGCCTCCTCCTTCGCCTCCAGCTTCCTGATTGTACTTTATTTTTCTTGTACTACAGAGTAACTATCCGGGTTGTGGACTGTACTCTGCTTTCGATATATAAACGTTTTGTTTCTTTTACTCATTGTATATAACTGGTTATCCCTTTAATAGATGCGTTATTTTCTTTTTAATTCGGTTTCAATCATCACTTGTGCTTACAGTGTGTTTGTATTAAAGCTTTTAATTTATCCTATCTCAGTTCACAATGGTCTTAAATGCGTATAAGTTTGGCGGGCAAAGCCTGAGAAGCTCTGATACCAAGTTGTCACACCCCAATTCCACACTGTTCAGAATGGTGTGATGAACCGCTAAATAACAAACGGTTCAACCAGGATCTCTAATAGACCATCCACGCATTATCCAAACATTACACACATCCACAATCATAATCAGAGTAAATACACAATAGCGGAAATCTTGTAAATAAATGAACTGAGAACTAAGATGATACCATTAATTAAATAGTAAATTATTCTGTGTTTAACTGAGACATAAATATTTAAGCACCAAATACATGTCTTATAAATCCAATAAAGAAACCTATAAAAATATCTAGTCAAATACACACGAGTTGCACTCGCAAGAGGAGTCGCGTGTATCATCTTCAGCTCCAGCGTCCATGGCTGCTATATTCCCGTATGTAGACGTGTTCATATAATCTTCGACTGTGTAACCTGCATCATTAACTAAAAATATTCAACGTCGAGGGGTGAGCACACAACACGGCTCAATGAGTAGCCAAAACAATGCAACAATACATATGCATGCAAAAAGTCAATATATATCTTTGCTCCGGTTTATAGTTTGCAATGTGCAATAGAAAGGTTGGGTGGTCAAAGGTTAACGTTTATTGACACCGCCTCTATACACAGGGTGTGGAAGCCCACCCGAAGGTTAACGTTTATCGTCGTCCCCATCAACCCTACCATAACATTATACAACAAAGGTTAACGTTTATTGCTATATAATGCTATACCAACACGTAAGCCCCTGTTAGCGAGGGCTTGCAAACTAGGCTCGCTACTAACCAATCCTAATGCCAAACAGTGTATCCAAGGCCTCACCCCAGCATCCCTCAGAATGCCCATAGAGATAGAGCGAAGGCCCCCCGGTATAGTCAGAGACTACAAGGACCGAGACCACCTCCCCTGATACTCTACGACATAATAGTTCTGCTAAGGAAATGGCGATACGACGATGCCAATGCACAAGACTTGAGTTAGAGATAGAGCTAAAGTGTTGAGACCTACCAAAGGTTAACGTTTATTGACGTTCTCATCACTCCTCCCCTGATACTCGCTCGCATCAAGTACATCAACCACACACATACAAGCACATGCCTATTCCTATCATCATCATCATCATCATGTTATAAACCATAAAGTAAATATGCATGAACAAGTAATAGAAATATTGGATGGCATGCTGTATGCACATTACAAACATATTCGCATCGAATCAAGCATAGAATAGGACTCAAGAAATAGAAAATAGTTTATTATTAACCGATTAGTTTAGAGTTAAGGTTCCTCACCTTAGCTTGCTAAAAGATACTTTTCCAAGCTTTAGAATCACCGTTATAACGTTATTATATTGCTAGCAAACCTAACCAAGTCGATAGAATTTAATTAGAATTAACTCGGAATTTAAAACCATTCTGTCAATTGAGGGTCGATGCTAGGGTCGATGCTAGGGTCGATGGGTCTATCGACCCTCCCCTCTTCCTGAACTTCCCGAATGCTGAGGGTCGATGGTCAGAAACACCTAGGGTCGGATGGTCTATCGACCCTCGGTGCGACCCTCGATGCACTCTGGTCCAATTTCCACTTTTAAATCCATTCTTCGTGTTTGGGGTCCTATGGCTTGCTTCCTACATTCATTCAATAGTCATTCCATGGTCTAGAACCATGTATAATCCATCTAAACAGTTTTCGTGCATCCTCCTATGGTTTTCCATGAAAACCTAACGATGGATGGATGGTTTGGGTTTCTCCGAGATCACATTCTCATCGATAACTACCCTAAGGTCTGTAGAAACTCATAGAATTAGTTTCCATACCTGAGAAGATTACTTTTCTCTGGAATTTCTTTTCCTTTTTGCTAAGTCTTCCTCCTTGTCTCCTTTCTTCCTCTTTTCCTTCTTCTCTCTTTCTCTCAATTCAATTAGGGTTGTGAAAGGAGTGAGAGTGGCTTAGGAACGTCCTTTAAATAGACTAGGAACATCCTAAATAAGTCCCATTGAGTTTTGGAAAGAATCCCACTCGAAAATTAGGAAATTTCCTAATTTCTATATTCGTCAGAAACCGAGGGTCGATGATACCGTCGACCCTAGGGTCTTAAGCTGTCCGACCCTCCCTTCAAATCTGAGGGTCTGACATCCTGTTTTGGGAGGTCCGACCCTACTTCGCTGGGTACCCTCCCCTAAAATTAAGTGTTTTTGGGTCGATTTTATACCTGGGATCTCGATCTCTATCACGCCCTTGGTCCACTTGACTCGACCATGATGGGTAAACCTGGTTCAAGGTGGTAAGACCGGGTTAGTTTGACACGGG
>JAMYWD010002297.1:0-10391 GCA_028583415.1 Protea cynaroides
TTCTTCTTTATTCTTCTTCTACTTCTTCTTTCATCATGTCCATTTTTTTCCTTTTCTTCTACATTCTTCTTCTTCCGTCTTCTTTTTCCTTTTTCTTCTTCATTTTTCTTCTTCATTCTTCTTCCTCTTTCTTCGTCTCTTTCATCTTCTTACTTTTATTCTTGTTCATTCTTCTTTCTTTTTTTCACCTTTTGTGAAACTACAGGTTCTGATCATCTCATGTGTTAGCATCCAAGTTTTATTTTTTTAGACAATCTGAGTTAAACACCCAACTCCTTCTTCTTAGGATTAAGCTACTCTCTAGCCCAATCACATTTGGATTTCCTCTGTTTCTAGAAGATGTGAATGAGCTTGAGTGTAGCGTTTGCTACTCAGTTTGTCAGATTGATAAAATATGGATGCTAACTGCATGAGATGATCGTGAACCAAATTGTTACAAAATGGTACAAAATGTGCTTGTGCACTTTGAATGAAAAAGAAGAAGAAGAATGAATGAATTAGGAGGAGGAAAGAGAAGATGAGGAAGAAGAGGAAAGAAGAAGAATGAAGACGAAGAAAATAGAAGAATGATGAAGAAAGAAGAAAAAGAAGAATGAAGAAAAAAGATGAAGTATAGTAGAAGAAGACGAATGAAGAAGATTGAAGAAAAGAATGAAAAAGAAGAAAGAAGAACATAAAAGATGAAGAATGAAGTGGAAGAATGTTGAAGAAGAACGAAGAAGAGATTGAAAAAGAAGAACACATAAGAAGAAGAATGAAGAAGAATAACGTAGAAGAAGAATGAATAACAAAGAAAAAGAATGAAGACGAAAAAGAAGAAGATGAAGAATGTAGTTGAAAGAAGAAGAAAGAAAAAGAAAGAAGAAGAAGAAGTAGAAGAAGAACGAAAAAGAAAGTAGAAGTATTAGAAGAAATTTACCACAATAAAAAAGTAGACGCGCGCCGGCGCACTTTTTCATCTTCTTCTTCTCCTTTATTTTTGTTCTACTTCTTCTTTCATCATGTCCCTTTTTTGCTTTTCTTCTTCATTCTTCTTCTTCTGTCTTCTTTTTCCTTTTTCTCCTTCTTTCTTCTTCTTCTTCATTCTTCTTCTTCTTCTTCTTTCGTCTCATTCATCTTCTTATTTTTCTTCTTGTTCATTCTTCTTCTGTTTTCCACCTTTTTGTGACACTATGGGTTACAATCATCTCATGTGTTAGCATCCAAGTTTTATTCTTCTGACAATCTGAGTTGAAGATCCAACTCCTTCTTCTTAGGATGAAGCTACTCTCTAGCTCAACCGCATTTGGATTCCCTCTGTTTCTAAAAGATGTGGTTGAGCTTGAGGGTAGCATTTTGCAACTCAGTTTGTCAGAATAATAAAATATGGATGTGAACTGCATGAGGTGATCGTGAACTACATTGTTATAAAATGGTACAAAATGTGCTCGTGCTCTTTTAATGAAAAAGAAGAAGGATGAATGAATCAGACAGAGGAAAAAGAAGATGAGGAAGAGGAGGAAAAAGAAGAATGAAGATGAAGAAAAAAGAAGAATGAAGAAGAAAGAGTAAGAGAAAGAAGAAAAATAATGAAGAAAAAAGATGAAGAAAAAGAAAAGGAAGAATAAGAAGAAGAATGAAGTAGAAGAAGAAGAAGAAGAAGAACTAAGAAGAAAAAAGAAAGAAGAAGAAAGAAGAAGAAAAAGTTAAAGAAGATGAATTTTGAAAAATGGCGATGAAGAATGAAGAAAAAGATGAAAAATAAGTTGAAGAAGCAAATGAAGAAGAATGAGGAAAAGAATGAAAAAAAAGAAAGAAGAACATAGAAGATGAAGAATGAAGAGGAAGAATGTTGAAAAAGATTGAGGAACAAAGAAGAAGAATGAAGAATGAAGAAGAAGAATGAAGAAAAGATTAAGAAAGAAGAACACAGAAGAAAAAGAATGAAGAAGAAAAAGAAGAGGATGAAGAATGTAGTTGAAAGAAAGAGAAAGAAAAAGAAAGATGAAGAAGAAGTAGAAGAAGAACAAAAAAAGAAAGAAGAAGTATAAGAAGAAATTAACCCAAAAAAAAAAAAAAAAAGTAGACGCATTCTTTAGGGTATTTGTGCACTCAAGGGCGCCGGTGCACTTCAAGGGCAATCGGCGCTTTTTTCATCTTCTTCTTCTTCTTTATTCTTCTTTTACTTCTTTTTTCATCATGTTCTTTTTTTCCTTTTCTTCTTCATTCTTCTTCTTCCGTCTTCTTTTTCCTTTTTCTTCTTCTTTCTTCTTCTTCATTCTTCTTCTTCTTTCTTCGTCTCATTCATCTTTCTATTTTTCTTCTTGTTTATTCTTCTTCTGTTTTCCACCTTTTGATGACACTATGGGTTACAATCATCTCATGTGCAAGCATCCAAGTTTTATTCTTCTGACAATCTAAGTTGAAGATCCAACTCCTCCTTTAGGATTATGTTACTCTCTACCTCAATCGCATTTGGATTCCCTCTGTTTCTAGAAGATGTGGTAGAGCTTGAGTGTAGCGTTTGCATCTCAGTTTGTTAGAAAAATAAAATATGGATGTTAACTGCATGAGATGATCAAGAACCATATTATCATAAAATGGTGCAAAATGTGCTCGTGCCCTTTGAATGAAAAAGAAGAAGAAGAATGAATGAATCAGACAGAGGAAAAAGAAAATGAGGAAGATGTGCAAAGAAGAAGAATGAAGATGAAGAAAGAAGAAGAATGAAGAAGAAAGAGGAAGAGGAAGAGAAAGAAGAAAAATAATGAAGAAAAAAGATGAAGAAAAAGAAAAGGAAGAATAAGAAGAAGAAGAAGAAGAAGAAGAAGAAGAAGAAGAAGAAGAATGAAGAAGAAAAAGAAAGAAGAAGAACGATGTAGAAGAAAAAGTTGAAGAAGATGAAGATTTATTTGAAAAATGACGAAGAAGAAGAATAAGTAGAAGAAGACGAATGTTAAAGAACGAAGAAAAGAATGAAAAAGAAGAAAGAAGAACATAGAAGAAGAAGAATGAAGAGGAATAATGATGAAGAAGAATGACGAACAAAGAAGAAGAATGAAGAATGAAGAAGAAGAATGAAACTTACCCAAAAAAAAAAAAAAAGAAGAATGAAGAAAAGATTGGGAAAGAAGAAGAATGAAGAAGAAGAATGTACAAGAAGCATGAAGAACAAAGAAAAAGAATAAAGAAGAAAAAGAAGAAGATGAAGAATGTAGTTGAAAGAAGAAGAAAGGAAAAGAAAGAAGAAGAAGAAGTATAAGAAGAAAAAAAAAGAAAGAAGAAGAAGAAGTATAAGAAGAAATTTTCCACAAGAAAAAAAAGAAGTAGAAGTGAGGTGCCGTGGCGGCGGCGCACTTTAGAAGTCCTTGGCACACTTCTTCATCTTCTTATTCTTCATTATTGTTCTTCTATTTCTTCTTTCATCATGTCCTTTTTTTTCTTTTCTTTTCCATCTCTTTTTTCCTTTTCCTTTTTTTTTTTTTTTTTTTTTTTGGGTAAATAGATAATTTTATTAAACCCAAAGAAGAGAATACAGGACAAGCCAACAGGCACCAACCACCAACAGAACCAGGACCACTTCCTCCAATAGGAGAGACAACAAAACAACAAATCCAACAGACAAAACAGCTAGAGGCAATACATCCCCTAACACTACAACCAAAAAAAGAAATCTGCCGGACTGGCTAGTGCACATCAATGTTCCAGCTAGAGGCAATGAAGACCTCCTCTGGGACCGAAGGTCTGGAAAAGGAAGACGACAAGATCTTTATCTCAACTTCCTTGATGATCAACTTGGACACCTCTTCCTTCGTCTTTAAGATAGAGGAGAAAATTCTTGCGTTCCGTTCCCTCCATATGTGATATATGATTCCATTAAAAGTAATCTTCGGGATAATCAGCAGGCTTTTGCTCTTTACTTTGGAGAAGGCAAGTTTCCTCGCTTCATTAGTGCAAGAAGAAGGCCTCAACGATCTTTTCCTACACTTAGACATGCACTTTTCCCATATGAATTTGGAGTACTCACATTCGAAAAAGAGGTGATCAACAGTATCACTTCCTTTACCACATAAGGAGCATATTGACGAAACTGAAATATTCCTGATAAGGAGCTGGTCAGACGTGGGGAGGGCATTAAGACAAGCCCTCCAAGTCACAACCGAATGTTTAGGAATGTTCGAGGGAAACCAAATGGCCCCATGCCAAGACACAACAGGAGCTCTTGCTTCTCACGGCTTTCCACCCCTCTTTAAAGGAGAAAACATCTCGATTCCCGCTTGATCTTTCCCAGAAAACTCTATCCATAGAGGAGGTAGGCAACCATTGTAGCCTTTCTAACTCCCTCCAAATATTTCGGATGCACGGGTTTTCAGACTGAGGGCAAGGCTTCCATCTCGTCCCCTCCCAAAACTCACTAACCTTGGCCAGCTTGCAATTTGAAGGAATAACATTTTGAGCATCCGGAATACTATTCCAGAGGGCTTCCCCATTCAACAAAGGGTCCAACTGCTTCAAAGCTCCAGCTTTACACATATCTTGAACTCTTCTTATTCCCAGCCCACCCTCTTCTTTCGGGGTACAGATTTTTGCCCAGCTAACATGATGAATTTTCCTCTTCATATCAGGACCAGACCAAAGGAAGTTGCCAAACAGAGATTCAATAGCCACACTAGTCTTTTTTGGGATCCCAAACATACTAGCCCAGTAGAAATAGCACCCTTTTTTTTTTTTTTTTTTTTTTTTTTTTTTTTTTTTTTTTTTTTTTTTTTTTTTTTTTTTTTTTTTTTTTTTTTTTTTTTTTTTTTTTTTTTTTTTTTTTTTTTTTTTTTTTTTTTTTTTTTTTTTTATTTTTTTTTTTTTTTTTTTTTTTTTATTTTTTTTTTTTTTTTTTTTTTTTTTTTTTTTTTTTTTTTTTTTTTTAGATTGGGTTTTTTAAAATTTTAATTAAATTTAAATGGTAAATTTTAAAAAAAAAAAAAAAAAATATTAAAAAAATAAGAAAAAAAAAAAAAAAAAAAATAAAAAAAAAAAAGAAAAAAAAAAAAAGTAGCCCCTCCCCCCCCCCTTCCCCCCCCCCCTTCCCCCCCCCCCTCCCCTCCCCTTCCAATTTCTTTTTTTTTTTTTTTTTTTTTTTTTCCTTTTCCCCCTCCCCTCCATTTTTTTTATGGGTTTTTGTTTGTTTTTTTTTTTTTTTTTTTTTTTTTTTTAAAATAAATTTTTTTAATCCCCCCCCTTTTTTTTGTTTCTCATCTTTCCTCTTGATTTTTTTTTTTTTCTCTTCTTTTTTGGTGGGGGGGTGGGGGTTTGGGTGGTTTTGTTTTAAGTTATTAAGAAGGATAATAAATGGGGATGGTAAGGATCGGGGGGATTTGGAAGCAGCAAAATTTTAAAAAAGGTTTTAGAAGATTTATGGTTATTTTTAAAAAGAAAAAAATGAAGGAAAAAAAAGAGAAGAAAAAAGAAAAAATGAAGAAGGGAAAGGAAAAGAAAAGAAAATGAAAAAAAGAAAAAATAAAGAAGAAAGAGGAAGAGAAAAAAGAAAAATAATGAAGTAAAAAAAAGAAGAAAAAGAAAAGGAAGAAGAAGAAGAAGAAGAAGAAGAAGAAGAAGAAGAAGAAGAAGAAGAAGAAGAAGAAGAAGAAGAAGAAGAAGAACGAATAAGAAAAAGAAAGAAGAAGAACGAAGTAGAAGAAAAAGTTGTAGAAGATGAAGATTTGAAAAATGGTGAAGAAGAATGAAGAAAAAGAAGAATAAGTAGAAGAAGACGAATGATGAAGAATGAAGAAAAAAATGAAAAAGAAGAAAGAAGAACATAGAGGAAAAAGAACGAAGAGGAAGAATGTTGAAGAAGAATGATGAACAAAGAAGAAGAAAGAATAATGAAGAAGAAGAATAAAGAAAAGATTGAGAAAGAATAACACAGAAGAAGAAGAAGAATGAAGAAGAAGCATGAAGAACAAAGTAAAAGAATGAAGAAGAATGAAGAAAAAAAAAAAGAAGAATAAGTAGAAGAAGACGAATGAAGGGGAATGAAGAAAAGAATGAAAAAGAAGAAAGAAGAACAAAGAAGAAGAAGAAGAAGAAGAAGAAGAAGAAGAAGAAGAAGAATGAAGAGGAAGAATGTTGAAGAAGAATGAGGAATAAAGAAGAAGAATGAAGAATGAAGAAGAAGAATGAAGAAAAGATTGAGAAAGAAGAACACAGAAGAAGAAGAATATAGAAGAAGCATGAAGTAAAATGAAAAAAAATGAAGAAGAAAAAGAAGAAGAAGAAGAATGTCGTTGAAAGAAGAAGAAAGAAAAAGAAAGACAGAAGAAGAAGTAGAAGAAAAACAAAAAAGAAAGAAGAAGTATAAGAAGAAAATTACCACAAAAAAAAAAAAAAAACCAGCGCACTTCTTCATCATCTTCTTCTTCTTTATTCTTCTTCTACTTATACTTCATTCATCATGTCCATTTTTTCCTTTTCTTCTTCATTCTTCTCCTTCCGTCTTTATTTTACTTTTCTTCTTCTTTCTTCTTCTTAATTCTTCTTCTTCTTTCTTCGTCTCATTCATCTTCTTATTTTTCTTCTTGTTCATTCATCATCTGTTTTCCACCTTTTTGTGACACTATGGGTTTCGATCATCTCATGTGTTAGCATCGAAGTTTTATTCTTCTGACAATCTATGTTGAAGAACCAACTCCTTCTTCTTAGGATTAAGCTACTCTCTAGCTCAATCGCATTTGGATTCTCTTTGTTTCTAAAAGATGCGGTTGAGCTTGACTGTAGCGTTTGCAACTCAATTTGTCAGAAGAATAAAATTTGGAACGCTGACTACATGAGATGATCGTGAACCATATTGTCATAAAATGGTGCAAAATGTGCTCGTGCCCTTTGAATGAAAAAGAATGAAGAAGAAAAAGAAGAAGCATGAAGAACAACGAAAAAGAATGAAGAAGAAAAAGAAGAAGATGAAGAATATAGTTGAAAGAAAAAGAAAGGAAAAGAAAGAAGAAGAAGTATAAGAAGAACGAAAAAGAAAGAAGAAGTATAAGAAGAAATTTACAACAAAAAAAAAAAGTAGAAGTGCGGTGGCGTACTTCTGAAGTGCGCTGGCGCACTTTAGAAGTGCGCTGGTGCACTTTAGAAGTGCGTTGGCGCACTTCTTCATCTTCTTCTTCTTCTTTATTGTTCTTCTACTTCTTCTTTCATTATGTCCTTTTTTTCCTTTTCATCTTCATCCTTCTTCTTCCATCTACTTTTTCCCTTTTCCTCTTCCTTCTTCTTCTTCATTCTTCTTCTTCTTTCTTCGTCTCATTCATCTTCTTATTTTTCTTTTTGTTCATTCTTCTTCTGTTTCCCACCTTTTAGTGACACTATGGGTTAAGATCATCTCATGTGTTAGCATTATAGTTTTATTCTTGTGACAATCTGAGTTGAAGACCCAACTCCTTCTTCTTAAGATTAAGCTACTCTCTAGCTCAATCGCATTTGGATTCCCTCTGTTTCTAGAAGATGCGGTTAAGCTAGAGTGTAGCGTTTGGAACTCAGTTTGCAGAAGAATAAAATGTGGATGCTAACAGGGGTGAGATAATGTGAACCATATTATCATAAAATGGTGTAAAATGTGCTCGTGCTATTTGAATAACAATAAAGAAGAAGAAAGAATGAATGAATCAGACAGAAAAAAAAAAGAAGAAAGATGAGGAAAAGGGGGAAGGGGGAAGGAAGGAGGGGGAGGAAAGAAGAGGAAGAGGAAGGAGAGAGGGGGAGAAGAAGAAAAAAAAAGGAAAAAAAGGAGGAAAAAAGAAAAGGAAGAATTAGAAGAAGAATGAAGAAGAAGAAGAAGAATGAATTAAAAGAAGAAGAATGAATTAGAAGAAAAAGTTGAAGAAGATGAAGAAATTGAAAATGGATGAAGAAGAATGAAGAAAAAGAAAATCAATAAGTAGAAGAAAACGAATGATGAAGAATGAAGAAAAGAATGAAAAAGAAGAAAGAAGAACATAGAGGAAAAAGAACGAAGAGGAAGAATGTTAAAGAAAAATGACGAACAAAGAAGAATGAAGAATGAAGAAGAAGAATAAAATATGGATGCTAACTGCATGAGATGATCATGAACCATATTGTGATAAAATGGTGCAAAATGTGCTCGTGCTCTTTCAATGAAAAAGAAGAAGAAAAATGAATGAATCAGACAGAGGAAAAAGAAGATGAGGAAGAGGAGGAACGAAAAAGAATAAAGATGAAGAAAGAAGAAGAATGAAGAAGAAAGAGGAAGAGAAAGAAGAAAAATTATGAAGAAAAAAGATGAAGAAAGAGAAAAGGAAGAATAAGAAGAAGAACGAAGAAGAAAGAGAATGAAGAGGAACGAAGTAGAAGAAAATGATTAAGAAGATGATGATTGAAAATTGGCAGAGGAATGAAGAAAAAGAAGAAGAATAAGCTGAAAAAGACGAATGAAGAAAAGAGTGAAAATGAAGAATGAGGAACATAGAAGAAGATGAAGAAGAACGAAGAGGAAGAATGTTGAAGACGAATGAGGAACGAAGAAGAAGAACGAAGAATGTAGAAGAAGAATGAAGAAAAGATTAAGAAAGAAGAACACAGATGAAGAAGAATGAAAAAGAAGAATGTAGAAGAAGCATGAAGAACAAAGAAAAAGAATGAAGAAGAAAATGAAGAAGATGAAGAATGTAGTTAAATGAAGAAGAAAGAAAAAGATTGAAGAAGAAGAAGTAGATGAAGAACAAAAAAGAAAGAAGAACTATAAGAAGAAATTTACCACAAAAAAAACGAAAGTAAAAGTGCGTTGGTGCACTTCTAAAGGGCTCTATGAAGTGCGCTGGCGCACTTTTCTTCTTCTTCTATTTCTTCATTCATCACGTCCTTTTTTTCCTTTTCTTCTTCATTCTTCTTCTTCCGTCTTCTTTTTCCCTTTTCATCTTCTTTCTTCTTCTTCATTCTTCTTCTTCTTTCATCGTCTCATTCATCTTCTTATTTTTCTTCTTGTTCATTCTTCTTCTGTTTTTCACCTTTTTGTGACACTATGGGTTACGATCATCTAATGTGTTAGCATCAAAGTTTTTGTTTTTCTGACAATCTGAGTTGAAAACCCAACTCCTTTTTCTTAGGAATAAGCTACTCTCTAGCTCAATCGCATCTGGATTCCCTCTGTTTTTAGAGGATGTGGTTGAGCTTGAGTGTAGCGTTTGCAACTTAGTTTATCGGAAGAATAAAATATGAATGCTAACTGCATGAGATGATCGTGAACCATATTGTAATAAAATGGTGCAAAATGTGCTCGTGCTCTTCGAATAAAGAAGAACAAGAAGAATAAATGACTCAGACAGAGGAAAAAGAAGATGAGAAAGAGGAGGAAAGAAGAATAACGAAGAAGAAAGAGGAAGAGAAAGAAGAAAATATTGAAGAAAAAAGATGAAGAAAAAGAAGAAGAACGAAGAAGAAAAAGGAAGAAGAAGAATGAAGTAGAAGAAAAAGTTGAAGAAGATGAAGATTGAAAAATGAAGAAGAAGAATGAAGAAAAAGAAGAAGATTAAGTAGTAGAAGACGAATAAAGAAGAATGAAGAAAAGACTGAAAAAGAAGAAAGAAGAACATAGAAGAAGAAGAAGAAGAAGAATGAAGAGGAAGAATGTCGAAGAAGAATGAGGAACAAAGAAGAAGAATGAAGAATGAAGAAGTAGAATGAAGAAAAGATTGAGAAAGGAGAACACAAAACAAGAAGAATGAAGAAGAATAATGTAGAAGAAGCATGAAGAACAAAGAAGAAGAATGAAGAAGAAAAAGAAGAAGTTGAAGAAGGCACTCTTCTTCATCTTTTTCTTCTTCTTTATTCTTCTTCTACTTCTTCTTTCATCATGTCCTTTTTTTCCTTTTCTTCTTCATTCTTCTTCTTCCGTCTTCTTTTACCCTTTTCTTCTTCTTTCTTCTTCTTCATGCTTCTTCTTCTTTCTTCATCTCATTCATCTTCTTATTTTTCTTCTTGTTCATTCTTCTTCTATTTTTCCACCCTTTTTGTGACACTACGGGTTACGATCATCTCATGTGTTAGCATTCAAGTTTCATTCTTCTGACAATCTGACTTGAAGACCCAACTCATTCTTCTTAGGATTAAGCTGTCACACCCCAAATTCTGATCCAACCAGAATGGTGTGAGTGAACCGTCATTGAACCAACGGTTCACACTAGGATCTCGAATAGGCCGTGTCCACCCATACAAACCAATTACACATAACCACAATCGAATATAAATATACAGCGGAAGACTTTAAATAGAATGAACCGAGTATCTATTGATAATTTAAATAAATATCCCATTATTCAAATTCAATCATAAAATAATAATCTTTTACATCTCTTAATAACAAACAAAAATAACTGAAATAAATAAGTAAAACAAATCACAGG
>JAMYWD010002298.1:0-10380 GCA_028583415.1 Protea cynaroides
GCTCTAAAACCCGGTTTAACCATGGTTTTATGCGATGACAGGTGCCCCAATCATAACCGGACCGGAAAGCGAAGCCGGGCAAGGGACCACGCAAGAAGCTGGGTGAAGAACCAATCAAATTTAGGTACGAAAAATGTGTAAAATTGGCTAAGTGCATACCGGTCTCACCATACCGGATGCACTATCCTGCAACCGGTATGGCATACCGGTCTCACCATACCGGATGCACTATCCTGCAACCGGTATGGCATACCGGTCTCACTATACCGGTCTCACTATCCTGCGACCGGTATGTGCGAGACCGGTATGTGTTCGGAGCTATGTTTCTCTCAAAAATGAAAACTTAAAGTTTCCATATGAGGGGGGAGCGTGCTTTGGACGGCCTCCCTCTATTAATAGAGGGGGAGACACTCTGTGAACCCCTTTGTTCTGAGAAGGAGTTGAGGGTTCAAGGAGGTAGACGCCGCCAAGGAAGGAGCTGCCGGTGGAGGAACACGCCGCCAAGGAAGGAGCTGCCGGTGGGGAACACGCCGCCAACTGACAACCGCTACCGGTAAGGTGCTCTATCCTTCCTGTAGTGTTGATTATCGGATCGGAGCCGCGAAGCGGCGTGAGATCTGATGGAAAATGCTTAGATTCCTTTCGTCTTTCTTTCGGATCTGGTTGGTTTTTGGCATTCTAGCCAAGATCTGTAGGACCCTTCAGAGACTGGACCTTAGCAGAAGATAGGTGAAACCTTAGGGAGCTACCGTGGAGACCTCGCTCTCGGAAATCATGCCGTAGGGTATACCTTTGGGAAAGTCCCACGGTATGGGCCGCGGTGTATACCGCTGGCACCATACCGGTCGCACTCAGCCAGATCTGAGTGAGACCGGTATGTGTGCATCCGGTATGCATACCGCTGGCACCATACCGGTCGCACTCGGTCGGATCCGAGAGTGAGACCGGTATGTGTGCATCCGGTATGTATACCGGTCTCACCATACCGGTCTCACCATACCGGTCTCACTATACCGGTCTCACTATCCTACGACTGGTATATGCGAGACCGGTATGTGTTCCGAGCCCTGTTTGTTTGGGAAAGCCAGGTTTTGGCTTCTAAAACTCTAATAAATGGAAATTAACATGTAATTATGATTGTGTAAGACTTGTATGTGAAACTTCTGACGCCGAAAAGGATTAACACCACGCGTCAGGTAAGGGACAAGACCCGAAACTTAAATTAAAGATTTAATAATAAACCTTAGAGAGCTCTTTAATTTTCTGTATCAAATTATATGCTTGTTTGATGGATTGTGCATATCACATGTCATGTAGTGTAAATTCTATTTGATTTATCTGTTCATGCATTTCATATGCTAGGTGTGATGGATGTTAGACATGTGATTGTTTTAGTTGGAGTGTGGAATGGGAAGGGCCGGGGGCCTGGGATCATTCCTCACCCCGACACCTTTCAGTAGCACCTTATCTTAGCATGCTTGGTATGGGTGGGGTATCAGGGGGAGGTTATGGCAGGTGATCTCCGATGTTGACGTTGATCTGGCCACAGCGATGTGGCATGGTGATCTCCGATATTGACGTTGACCTGGCCATGACGCTCTAGCTCTATCCTTATGCCATAGGGAGCGATGTTGGGATAGGGCCTACTTGCGTATAGTTCCATCTTGGTATGCTTGTTGCGGGTAGGGTATCAGGGGGAGGTGAGGTAATGTGGTCTCCAGCCTGGCCTGCACGCTCTAGCTCTATCCCTATGTCGTAGACGGCTGTACTAGGGTGGAGCCTACTTGTATTGACATCTAGGACTGGTTAGAAACGGAACCCACTTGTAAGCCCTTGCCAATAGGGGTTTAGGTATTGGTACGGTATGGGGTATTAGGAGGAGGACGTGGGATTGTGGTTCTTCCTGCCCGCCAGACTCGAGTCCTATCTCTCTACCAGAGTGAGTGATGTGGGGCAACAGTAGTAGTGTGGTAGGAGCCTGACTATTGGGTGTGCTCACACTCTCGTGCATGGAGGTGCGGTGGCCGCCAAACCTTACCATAGCACAATTGCAAGTTATACCTGGCCCAAATTGTAATGTTAACTCATGCATGTGGATGTTGCATTGGTCCTGTGCTTTACTGAGCTGTGTTGTAGCTCACCCCGATATATATATCTCTTTTCAGATTTGGATGTAGGGTATACGGTGGAGGACTTCGTGACCGCCCCAGCCTACGGTACGATGGCTGCCCTGGAGACACAGAGTGTGGAGGACGAGCATGATGCGTTATGCGAGTACTCCTTCTGTGTCTTTCCTCTTTGATTTGGTTATTTTCATATAAAGCTTTGTAATAAAATAATATTTAAATTTTGATGGATGATGGAATAATTGGATTAATTATTTTAATTTATCATTTAGTTCAGCTCATTGTTATAATTATTTCCGCTGCTAGTATTACTCTGGATTTTGATGGTTTGCTCAGGGATGATTGGTTGACACGGTCTTTCGAGATCCTGGTGTGAACCGTGGTTTAGTACCGGTTCACTCACACTTCTGGTTCAGCCGAATTGGGGTGTGACAACTTGGTATCAGAGCCCTAGGCTCTGTCCAGCTAATCATTCTTCAGCCATCTGTGTCCAATGAGCTGAGTTAGGAAAAATTAATAAAACATTAATAAGAACACACCATAAGCTTGTTTGATGCCTGAGACTTAAGAAAGAGTGCATAATACTATTAATGAAGTGAAATGTTAAGCACTAAAGTTTTAAACAATACCACCTAACTCTTTGACTATGAGAACATAAAGAAATACAAAGTGTACTACAGAGTACGGTCCACTGGTCGGATAGTTACTCTATTAACAAAATAAAATACGTAAACATCAAGCAAAATCTAATCGGGCTATGGTGGAGTAGCGGGCCTGGATGGGACCGGGTCTGTTATATCATAGTCTCGCTCGTATACCTCCCCGAGCCGGTGGACCTGGTCCCGAGTGACCCGTAAGGCTGCGTGCCGGGCGCCCCAACTCCCGACCCATCTCTCTGTGAGACAAGGGATGTCTCTCCGAGTATCCGGGGATGACTCTTCGGGTGTCCCCGAGCTCGGTGAGCATGCGAATCGAAAGGTCCCGAAGATGAAGGGGGTGGAACAGCAGTAGTTGGCATGCACCTAGCCGATCTAGGAACCGGAGCGGGTTTAGAAGTGCCAGCACCCGTGGGGTTGTGTTTTAGGTTTAAGGACGTGGTGGTGCCGTAGTCGGCGTGTACCCCCGCTGGTTCGGGGAATGGGATCAGACCTTGATGTACCGGCGCGCAGACGGCCCGGAAGACTCCCCCCCGGTGAATGCCGAGGTGCGGGTACCGGGATGTCCTCCATGTGGGTGTCCTCATCGTTCCCCATCTCGGCGACCCCTGCTGCACTACTTGTCGCCTCTAGGCGCAAGAGCCGCATGGTTTCTAGGTAGGAGGGGCCGAGCCCCCGTAACTCCTCATCACCGAGCTCTAGGTCGTCCATTCGCATGCAATGATCATAACCCGCATGATCAGGTAGGGTAGACTAACCCGGTACCTGGAGGCCACGCTGTAGGTAATGAACTGGGTCAACTGAGATACCTCTCCATAATGCCCACTTTGAGGGACGAGAACTTGAAGCCAATTTAGTCCAACTGGAGATGTCAGATTTTGATGTTATTCTGGGGATGGACTGGTTAGCTAAACACTTAGCAAACCTGCTATGTGCTGAGAAGAAGTTGATGCTCAAGGACAGCGATGGGAATGAGTTTCAGTTCAAAGGGGTTAAGTTGCCAAGAAAGAGGAAGCTCATACTCTCAGCCCTAAAAGCAAAGAGGTGCTTAGAGAAAGGAGGAGTAGGATATCTTGTGTCAGTGGTAGATGTGACCGCTGAAACACCAAAATTGGAAGACATCCAGGTCGTACGGGAGTTCCCTGATGTTTTTCCAGAAGAATTACCAGGGTTACCACGGACCGGGGGCTATCGAGTTTGTGATAGACTTACTACCGGGGGGTGGCGCCGTGTCTAAGGCTCCGTACAGGATGGCTCCTACTGAGCTGAAAGAATTAAAAACCCAACTGCAGGAACTTTTAGACAAGGGGTTTATACGACCAAGCATCTCACCTTGGGGAGCACCTGTGCTCTTTGTGAAGAAAAAGGATGGCAGTGTGCGCCTGTGCATGGACTATCGAGAGTTGAACAAGCTCACTATCAAGAACAGGTACCCACTACCTAGAATAGATGACTTGTTTGATCAGCTACAAGGTTCAAGTGTGTTTTCAAAGATTGACCTGAGGTCTGGGTATCACCAGCTAAAGATTAAGGACTCAGACGTCCCAAAGACCGCCTTCAGGACACGGTATGGACACTACGAGTTCCTTGTGATGTCCTTTGGATTGACTAACGCACCAGCATCATTTATGGAATTAATGAACCGAGTATTCCATGACATGTTGGATACATCGGTTATAGTTTTCATTGATGACATCCTTGTATACTCCAAAGACCAGGAGACACATGCAGTGCATCTCAGAGCCGCATTACAGAGACTGAGGAAAGAAAAGCTGTATGCAAAATTCAAGAAGTGCGAGTTCTGGTTAGATGAAGTGGCCTTCCTTGGTCACGTGATGTCAGCTGAAGGAATCAAGGTAGACCCCAGTAAGATTTCAGCCATAGTTAGTTGGGAGGCACCGAAGATAGTCGCTGAAATTCGTAGTTTCCTGGGCTTGGCCGGATACTACAGAAGGTTTGTGGAGAACTATTCCAAGATTGTTGTTCCACTCACCAAGTTGACCAAAAAGGGGCAGAAGTTCATATGGTCGGATGAGTGCGAGAAATGTTTCCAGACGTTGAAGTCAAGGCTGGTATCGGCACCTATATTGACAATTCCAGCTCCAGACCACCCATTTACGCTATATACAGATGCTTCAGGTCTGGGACTGGGTTGTGTGCTGATGCAAGGAGAGCAGGTGATAGCTTATGCCTCAAGACAGCTAAAGGAGCATGAAAAGAACTACCCTACGCATGACCTAGAGTTGGCAGGGCGAGTCATTCATGCCATCAAGACTTGGAGGCATTACCGTATGGTGAGAAGTTCCAGATTAAGTCGACCACAAGAGCCCGACGTATCTATTCACCCGGAAGGACTTGAATATGAGGCGGAGGAGGTGGTTAGAGTTGCTCAAGGACTACGACCGTGATATCCAGTATCACCCTGGTAAGGCCAACATAGTAGCTGATGCACTAAGCGGGAAATGGGCATCGAACCTTGAAGCAGGACCAAGTACTAATGCAGCATTGGGCGCTGCTGTTTCTGAAACATCAGGGGACGCAGAGCAACACCTAATTGAGTCAGCTGATGATCCCATTGAGCAAGGGTTGATACACAAGTTTACCTTAATGTTTGTAGCATTAAAGATTTTGCCCGACCTGAAGGAGGAATTAAAGGCAGCAGTTTTACAGGACCCATACCTCAGGACACAGAAAGGACCATCCAGATTTTAGAAGACATGCTTCGGGCATGTGCTATTGACTTCAAGGGAGCTTGGGATGAGAAGCTGTCTCTCATTGAGTTTGCCTACAACAACAGTTACCAGACTACGATCCAGATGGCCCCATACGAGGCTTTGTATGGGAAGAAATGCCAGACACCTCTATTATGGGATGAAGTCGGTGAAAGAAGAATCGTTGGACCTGAATTTGTAGAAGAAACCTGCAAAGCAGTGGATCAAATCAGGAACCGGGTAAAGACAGCTCAGGTGCGTCAGAAGCACTATGCCGATAACAGGCGGCGGGATCTTGAATTTATGGTAGGTGATAAAGTGTTTTTGAAGGTATCACCAGTACGAGGCCTGAAGCGGTTCGGCAGAAAAGGGAAATTGTGTCCAAGATATGTGGGGCCCTATGAAATTCTGTCCCGGTGCGGCAAAGTGGCCTATCAACTTGCATTGCCGCCGGCAATGTCTAGCGTCCACGATGTTTTCCATGTGTCCCTACTGAAGAAGTATGTGCGAGATCCTTCGCATATCCTTGTTGCTGATCCTCTAGAGTTGGCAGAAGATTTAACCTTTGAGGTAGTGCCAATCCAACTCCTTAGCAGAAAGGTACAACATCTTCGAAGGCGGGATATCTACTATGTCAAGGTGCTTTGGAAAAGTCAGGACGTAGAGGAAATTACTTGGGAAGAGGAGGATGCCATGCGAAAAGAATACCCCCGTCTTTTCGACTCTGAAGGTACGTACAATTTTGGGGACGAAATTCTTTTAAGGGAGGGGGAATTGTAAGACCTACATGCAAATTTCGGGGACGAAATTTCTTTTAAGGGTGGTAGAGTTGTAAGAACCGTGCTCTAAAACCCGGTTTAACCATGGTTTTATGCGATGACAGGTGCCCCAATCATAACCGGACCGGAAAGCGAAGCCGGGCAAGGGACCACGCAAGAAGCCGGGTGAAGAACCAATCAAATTCAGGTACGAAAAATGTGTAAAATTGGCTAAGTGCATACCGGTCTCACCATACCGGTCTCACCATACCGGATGCACTATCCAGCAACTGGTATGGCATACCGGTCTCACCATACCGGTCTCACCATACCGGATGCACTATCCTGCAACCGGTATGGCATACCGGTCTCACTATACCGGTCTCACTATCCTGCGACCGGTATGTACGAGACCGGTATGTGTTCGGAGCTATGTTTCTCTCAAAAATGGAAACTTAAAGTTTCCATATGAGAGGGGAGCATGCTTTGGACGGCCTCCCTCTATTAATAGAGGGGGAGACACTCCGTGAACCCCTTTGTTCTGAGAAGGAGTTGAGGGTTCAAGGAGGTAGACGCCGCCAAGGAAGGAGCTGCCGGTGGAGGAACACGCCGCCAAGGAAGGAGCTACCGGTGCAGGAACACGCCGCTACCGGTAAAGCGCTGAAGGTACTCTATCCTTTCTGTAGTGTTGATTATCGGATCGGAGCCGCGGGCGCGTGAGATCTGATGGAAAATGCTTAGATTCCTTTCGTCTTTCTTTCGGATCTGGTTGGTTTTTGGCATTCTAGCCAAGATCCGTAGGACCCTTCAGAGACTGGACCTTAGCAGAAGATAGGTGAAACCTTAGGGAGCTACCGTGGAGACCTCGCTCTCGGAAATCACGCCGTAGGGTATACCTTTGGGAAAGTCCCGCGGTATGGGCCGCGGTGTATACCGCTGGCACCATACCGGTCGCACTCAGCCAGATCTGAGTGAGACCGGTATGTGTGCATCCGGTATGCATACCGCTGGCACCATACCGGTCGCACTCAGTCAGATCTGAGTGAGACCGGTATGTGTGCATCCGGTATGTATACCGGTCTCACCATACCGGTCTCACCATACCGGTCTCACTATACCGGTCTCACTATCCTGCGACCGGTATGTGCGAGACCGGTATGTGTTCCGAGCCCTGTTTGTTTGGGAAAGCCAGGTTTTGGCTTCTAAAACTCTAATAAATGGAAATTAACATGTAATTATGATTGTGTAGGACTTGTATGTGAAACTTCTGACGCCGAAAAGGATTAACACCACGCGTCAGGTAAGGGACAAGACCCGAAACTTAAATTAATGATTTAATAATAAACCTTAGAGAGCTCTTTAATTTTCTGTATCAATTTATATGCTTGTTTGATGGATTGTGCATATCACATGTCATGTAGTGTAAATTCTATTTGATTTATCTATTCATGCATTTCATATGCTAGGTGTGATGGATGTTAGACATGTGATTGTTTTAGTTGGAGTGTGGAATGGGAAGGGCCGGGGCCTGGGATCATTCCTCACCCCGACACCTTTCAGTAGCACCTTATCTTAGCATGCTTGGTATGGGTGGGGTATCAGGGGGAGGTTATGGCAGGTGGTCTCCGATGTTGACGTTGATCTGGCCACAGCGATGTGGCATGGTGATCTCCGATATCGACGTTGACCTGGCCATGTCGCTCTAGCTCTATCCTTATGCCATAGGGAGCGATGTTGGGATAGGGCCTACTTGCGTATAGTTCCATCTTGGTATGCTTGTTGCGGGTAGGGTATCAGGGGGAGGTGAGGTAATGTGGTCTCCAGCCTGGCCTGCACGCTCTAGCTCTATCCCTATGCCGTAGACGGCTGTACTAGGGTGGAGCCTACTTGTATTGACATCTAGGACTGGTTAGAAACGGAACCCACTTGCAAGCCCTTGCCAATAGGGGTTTAGGTATTGGTACGGTATGGGTTTATCGGGAGGAGGGACGTGGGATTGTGGTTCTTCCCGCCCGCCGGACTCGAGTCCTATCTCTATACCGGAGTGAGTGATGTGGGGCAACGATAGTAGTGTGGTAGGAGCCCGACTATTGGGTGTGCTCACATCTCTGTGCATGGAGGTGCGGTGGCCGCCAAACCTTACCATAGCACAATTGCAAGTTATACCTGGCCCAAATTGTAATGTTAACTCATGCATGTGGATGTTGCATTGGTCTTGTGCTTTCTCGAGCTGTGTTGTAGCTCACCCGATATATATATATATCTCTTTTCAGATTTGGATGCAGGGTATACGGTGGAGGACTTCGTGACCGCCCCAGCCTACGGTACGATGGCTGCCCTGGAGACACAGAGTGTGGAGGACGAGCATGATGTGTTATGCGAGTGCTCCTTCTGTGTCTTTCCTCTTTGATTTTGTTATTTTCAGTTAAAGCTTTGTAATAAAATAATATTTAAATTCTGATGGATGATGGAATAATTGGATTAATTATTTTAATTTATCATTTAGTTCAGCTCATTGTTATAATTATTTTCGCTGCTAGTATTACTTCGGATTTTGATGGTTTGCTCAGGGATGATTGGTTGACACGGTCTTTCGAGATCCTGGTGTGAACCGTGGTTTAGTACCGGTTCACTCACACTTCTGGTTCAGTCGGAATTGGGGTGTGACAGTTAGGTCTTGACCTCCATTAGTAATGTATGAAGTTTGAGTCCAATCTGTGATTCTGTATCCATCATTCAACAAAATAAACTAACAAATGGTAAAAAAAAATGGTAAAAGAAATAAAATTACAGACCCAAATTAAAGCAGTTGCCACCAAAGCCTTGCGGATTAGCCTCACTTCGTCTATGGATTTGATCCCAATGGGCTAAGCAAGAACCATAATCTAGAACATATATAAGTATATAGTCAATTAGATTACTTTGAATTAAGATTGTCAAGGCTGTACTGCTGTAGTGAGTTTTGGTTATGCAAAAACTAAAAAATAATAACCGGGGCCCCCCCCAAAAAAATTTATTATTAGAATAAAGGGGCAAGAAATAGAACAGAAATCGTCTCCCGCCTGAGTTTGGGCGGGAGACTCGGCGACTCGGATGGATGGCCGCCATGTGGCACTTGGATGGATCCGAGCCCTCCATCCGAACCGATCGCCCAGTCAACAAGCTGAGCCGACTGGGGGGTCGGCTCGGATGGAGGGCTCGGATTCCTTCGAGTGCCACATGACGGCCATCCATCCGGGCCGCCCAGTCTCCCACCCAAACCCAGGCAGGAGATGATGTGGATCCCAAGAAATAATAGTTGTGTTGGCCCTATATTCCATTTTAATTGGTATCAACATCACTATATATCACATGATAGGTGGGCCCAAATGTTATTGACATATCAGCCGTAGCTTCCCATAATAATGTACCAAGTTTGATTCCAGTCTAGTCTATCAGATCTTGTCAAAATAGAAGAAAATTTGTTAAAAACCATTATTTTTTTTTAACAATTTGAAAGTATTTAAAAATACAATATAAAGGTATAATTATAGGTGGATTGTATGGTTGAATTAGGATCTTCAATTTGACTAGTGACAAAAAATGGTAACAGTGAAAGTGGTAGAATATTCTAATATATGAAAGTAATTCGGTTTTAGATGAATTATTTAAGGGATAAAGAAATCTTTTATATGGGTTCTTCCACATGACTTAGTGAAATGATCACTTTATTCTTTTTTATTTTATTATTATGTGAGAAAACTCACATGAAAACATACATACTTGCGGTCATACAGATATCATTTTCCCTAAGCCATTCAAAAGTACACCAGAATAGTTGTATCCTGTAAGGCGATCAAAAGAGGTGGGTCACCCAGTCGTTATCCTCCCAGGCTGATATTTCTTAGGGATCTGCATCGTCTTCTCCCAGTGGTCTGAGAGGACAGTGGTAACCTTTTTCGGATGGTTGCCACGTGGCTCTCGGTGAATCCGAGACCCACGTCCGAGCCAACACCCAACCAACAAGCCAAGCCGACAGGAGGTGTCGGCTTGGACGTGGGTCTCAGATTCACCGAGAGCCACGTGGCAACCATCTGAAAAAAGTTACCACCGTCCTCCAGAATGGCCCGGGAGGAGACGATGTGAATCC
>JAMYWD010002299.1:0-10349 GCA_028583415.1 Protea cynaroides
TCTTTTCAACTATAGATTCATATAATCTTTCGGATCAAGAAGTGAACTATAACAGTGTAATATAATCCATCAAAATTTAAAACCATTAAAATTAAGAAACTGGGCCCGGATGGACTTTACCGGTGTTCGGGTTAGGTATTATTGGTACGGACTAGTTCGGGCTTCTTAACGGGCTGATCCGGTCTGGTTTCAGTTTGGGCTGAAACAGTGTCGGGCTTTACAAGCCGAGATCGAAACCTGTCCCGGCTCACACCAGGATCTCAATAAGACCGTGTCCACTCATACAAACCATTGCACATAGCCACAATCAGTAATAAATACAGTGAAAGTCTTTAAATAACATGAACTGAGCATCTATTGATAGATTTAAATAAAATATTTGATTATTTAACTAATCAAAACTTAAATAATATCTTTACATCAACTTCATTCCAACTAAAAATAATTAAAATAAATAAAATCAAATCAATCCTAAAGGTACACGCAGAAAGGGCACTCGCATGAAGCATCATGCTCGTCCTCTCCTGCCTGCACATCCAGAGCAACCACGCCTCCATATGCTGGCGCACTCATGTAGTCGTCCACCGTGTAACCTGCATCAACATCTAAAAACATGTATATATACAAGGGTGAGCTCACAACTTAGCTTAGTAAGACAATCAGACAGTGTAGCATTCATATGCATGAGTAACAATCATTTTATGTTGTGGTCTGGTTTAAGTTTACAATATGTTATAAAAAAGATTAGCGGCCACCGCACCTCTATACACGAGTGTGTGGCATCGCCCAATAGATCACACCGCTGCCGACCCACATGCACCCACCATGGAATAGAGATAGAGCTAAGGCATCCACACACCTCCCCTAATGCTCCACCTATACCAACACATAAGCCCCTGTTGGCGAGGGCTTGTAAACTGGACTCGCAACTAACCAATCCTATATGTCATCATAGGAGGTCTTATCCCAGCACAGCTCCCTACGGCATAGAGATAGAGCTAGAGTCTGGTGACCAGGCCGGAGACCACAGTGCCACGTCCTCCCCCTGATGCTTTACCCGCACCAAGCATACTAAGACAGAACAATACGCAAGGTAGACCCTATCCCAACATAACTCCCTACGGCATAGAGATAGAGCTAGAGTCTGGTAGCCAGATCGGAGACCACAGTACCACGTCCTCCCCCTGATGCCCTACCCGCACCAAGCATGCTAAGATAGAATACTACGAAAAGGTGCTAGTGTGAGGAATGATCCCAGACCCCAGGCCATTCTCATTCCACACACCAACGAAAACAATCACATGTCTAACAATCACATCCTAGCATAGCGAGTATGTATGAACAATAATAATAACTGAAAATAAAGGATGACATGCGAGTATGCACAAACATCAATCCACAGAGTCATAGTTATTAACAACGATTTACTGTCCATTAGATTATTAGGGTTTAGGTCTGATTCCCTTATCTGACGCTCGTTTGATAGTTTGTTTCACGTCGCAAGGTCCAAACGTGCTATCACAAGGTCCTACATAATATTAGGGTTTAATTAGAATAGGTTTACGTTGGTCGGAAAACCAACAATGGCAAAAAACACATCTCACAGGGCTGACCGGTCACATATACCGATCGCAGCTCTGTGGGAAAAACCTGCGACCGGTATGGTCAGGCGGTCCCCCGCAGATCAGCTCCCGGGAGGTACCGATCGCAACATACCGGTCGCACAGGGTGCAACCGGTATAGTCAACCGGTATGTCTCCGAAAGACTATACACTTGGTTTCTCGACTGCCGTTGGGCATCCCCTATTGATTCTAGGGTTTCTCTTACACAATCTAGGTCTGAGCATTGAGTTAGAGTTGTTTCCAACTCCATTCAAATCATAGTTTTGATGGTATTCATCCTAGAACTCGAATCTAGGGTTTATCGATTAAATTAGGGTTTGACGGCAAAGTAGGGTTTAGATCAATACCCGCTTTGCATGGTATTGATCAAAGCAACCTAACCATCCTAGAGTTCATAGAGTAGAGGAAGGTTCAGACACTTACCGTCAATTTGTGTAAGGTGTTCTTCGTCAAACGGTAATGGCGGCTCTTCCTTCTTCTTCCTAGCTCCTTCTCCTTCTTTAATCTCCTTCTCCTCTCTACGGTTTGTGAGAGTCAATGGAAGGGATTCTAAGAGGTTTAGAGGGGTTTAAATAGGCTAGAATTTAGGTTTAGGAAACCCCCTAGGATTAGGAAAGTCTTAGGGTTCGGACTTTGGAAAGTAGGACCCGCAGAGAACCTGTTCCGGATCTTAGTAGTCTGCTGCGCAGACTATACCGGTCGACCGGTACCAGCAACCGGTACCATCGATCGGTATGAATAAAATCATACAAAAGATGGTCTGTTCCCTACCTGTCTGTCATCCGCTCGTCCCATCTGGCCCGGTGATGATCGGAAGACCTGTTACGACATGAAATCAAGGTTTAGATCGGGTTCATGGAGTGTGGGTCTTACAATAGGAATCTAACAAGTAGCACACGCACACACAAAGATGGAGACCTTTGATTTCACAGGTGGACTAGATTCTGTTAGGATTGGAGACACGCAAACAAGAAGCAAACACAGAATTAACGTGGTTCAATCCCCCATCGTGGGATGCCTATGTCCACCATAGAGAAGAGTGACTTTCTTCTATTCCCAAGAACAGTCTACAGAATTCTCTACCTAACAGGCATATCTCATCTGTCAGTCTTACAGCGTTCCAGCTCTCCACTGTCAGCCTTACCTAGGTTTTTCCACACAGAGACAATTTAAAAAGAAACCTAGAAATCCTAATCCTACCATAATTATAAGTTTATCTCGTACATCTAATAGACCAAACCCTAATACAAGTACAACTCTATTAATTGTGTGGATATCACAGAATACAAGACACCAACCCAATAAATCTCCACTTGGCTTGGATTCTGCAAACCACCTTGAAGAAAATCCGTTGATGTTGATTCTGTAAACTTGTCTCTGCTAAACCGCTACACCCAAACCGGCATAGCCCACACCTCGTCCGGGTGTCCCGTACAGCTCACCACCGTATGATGTGATATACTCCATCTCTCTCACTGCTGCAGCATCACCGAAAAGATCATAGTCACTCACAGTCCTCCTGCAATTCCAGTTGCACCTGAAACCCGAGCCTCTCACCACCGCACCTCCAATGCAGACCTTGAGAACCAACTCCTCATCTTAGCCCTTTGCAACTCCAATTGCACCTGGAACCCAAGCCTCTCACCTCTGCTCCTCCAATGCAGACCTAGAGATCCGACTCCTTGTCCTAACTTGCCAGTACTCCTTTGCCCCATAGTGTAACATCAACTGACAATGATGCGCACCGAGCTGGGATTCAATCCCACCGTCAGATCCAATACCCGATCCGACCAGATCCACGAACAACTGCCATCCCCCCATCAGTCTGATCAGGATCTCTCAGCTGTCATTGCTGTCTGCTCGACTAACAATAACTAGGCCTCTACCGCGGCTTCCCTTTGACGAAACTTGCTCCAAAACCACCCAGGGGAAACCCTCCCCCACATGCAATAATGGATCCAACCCCCCTGCTCAACACACCAGGCCTTGTCTAATCCGAAAATACCCCTTGCTACATCCGTCGATCTATCGGATCCCCTGCTGCATTACTTTCGGTCTTGTAACACCAATTGCCCTGTCAACATCACTAGTTCTTTGCGATAACTCAAGGTTCAAATAACCCATCTCCTCACCTCGGGTATATATAGCCTTCGTGATAGCCAAACCCATCATTTCCATTACGATCTGGGTTGAGCTATGCAACACTCGCAGGTTTTCTCGTCGTCTCTCTACAGTTACATTCTTCCAGCCACCCACTGCACCTTCAGCCAATGGTCTCAACGTTGCTACTGACACCTGTAAATCACCAAAGAGACTATCATAAAAAAAACCCACCTTGCTCCTCTGTCACAACAATCCCTGATGTCATAGTCGGTCTTTGAAATCTTGGCAATACAGCTGAATCTCTAGTTCCCATACAAGGAATTCCCATATTATTCCCTAGATCCCTTGTTACCATATATGAAACCTCACCAATCACAACAATACCTTGACCTGCTCTTGCCAACCCAGTAGCCAAATCATCACAACCATTAGTTGACACCGCTAAAACCACACTCAGAGTTTCCTTGAGAGAAACCCGATCTATTGTGTCACTGTGCATTTTATCTCCACCGACATTTACAACCATTGATTTACTCACTGAGAACACCACAAGAGACGTGAATCCCCTTCTCAAAGGCAAACCATTTTTTTTTTAATTGTCCTTTCTTGTAATGATGGTACTTTGACTTTCAAAAAAAGGTTTATTAGAGAAAAATAAAAGAAACCCAAAAAAAAAACTCACCTTTTCTTCTACGTTTTCAACCTTTTTTTGTTTTTGTTTTTCTAATTCCTTAACTCTTCCAAAGAAATATCAAAGAAAAAAGATGTAAAAAAACTTCCTTTTTTTTTTCTTCTTCTTCTTCTTCTTCTTCATACCTTTTCATGCACCTCTTTCCTTCTCTGAGATCACTGATCGATATGTCAAATCGTAGCTCTGATACCACTTGTTAGGATTAGAGACACACAAACAAGAAGAAAACACAAAGAATTAACGTGGTTCAATACCCCATTGTGGGATGCCTACGTCTACCAGAGAAAAGAGTGACTTTCTTCTATTCCCAAGATCAGTCTACAGAATTCTCTACCTGACAAGCATATCTCATCTGTCAGCCTTACAGCGTTCCAGTTCTCCACTGTCAGTCTTACCTAGGTTTTTCCACACAGAGACAATTTATAAGAAAACCTAGAAATCATAATCCCACCACAATTATAAGTTTATCCCGTAGATGTAATGAATCAAACCTTAATATATGTACAACTCTATTAATTGTGTGGATTCCACAGAATACAAGACACCAACTTAACAGATTCCTCTAACGGTCAAAACCAGAGAAGGAAAAAGAGGAGATGAAGATGAAGATGAAACAAAGATTTGGATCCTTGGGTGCAGAGCTTAGAGGATTCTTCAGTAGAGGCGAAGATCTTTCTTTATGTCTCTCCTCTCCTCTGTTTGGTTTCACTAGCTCCCTTTTCGAGACCTAAATGGTGAAAAAATACAGTGAGAAAGAAAAAGCGGAGACGAAAAGAGGAGATGAAGATGAACCAGAGCTCAGATGATCCTTGTCGAAGACGTTTTTGCGAATACTCTCTTTTGTTTTGGAAGTTTCGTGGGCTGTTTTGGTTTCAAAAAGGTAAAATGATATAGTGATTTGACTTTCCATATTGTCTGTCCTAGACCGAATTCATCGTGGCCATTAGATGTTGTTCGCTTCAGCTGTCATCCATCGACTTAAGGTAACCGCCCCTCCCCCGAACGACTGGGAGGAGAGGAGCGGATCTTGGATTCTTAACTTCCACCAGTCCCAACCCCTTTTCTAGGAATCCGTGTTTACCACCGAAATTTTTTTTTTCTTGAATTTTCAAATTCATCCTTTGCTCTTTAGTTTTTTACCATTCTGTCCAGATTTCGTTTCCGCATCAACGAGGTCCTAATTTTCCCATAAAATTACCAAACTATCACTGCCCTTACAAACTGATTTATTTGTTTATCTTGTAGATATGGTTATCCCTTCGATGGTTAAAACTCGTTTTAAATCCGTACTGGACAGCCGTACTATATTCAATCGTTTAGAATGCGTATTACCATATTAACCTCAAAAATATTGTAAAATACTCCATACTCCAAATCTTTACCGTTTAAAACATATCATACTATATCCGTATTTTAATTTGCATTGTCAATGAGTAATGAGTCGATTAATCTCATATCGTTTAATATTATTATTGTCTTTTACATGTAATTGACGTGAGATTAAAGCTTGTGGGTCATAACAAATGTATATTATGGACCACCATAAAGTGTTTCTCTCTCTCTCTCTCTCTCTCTCTCTCTCTCTCTCTCTCTTCATATGGATTCATGCTTGGAGTCTTAAACAAGCATAAAACATCAATTAGTCTCTCTTCATATGGATTCATGCTTGGAGTCTTAGACAAGCATAAAACATCAATTACTCTCTCTTCATATGGATTTATGTTTGAGTCTTGGACAAGGATAAAACATCAATTAATTACTTGACTGAAAGTAATAATTCTCAATTTTTTTTATGGCTAGATCCATCATAAATGTCATATGTTCCCATTGATTTAAATATAATTCTTCAATTTATGGGAGTAAATTGCATTTTTTTTTTTCACCATACCGTATTATATCTAATTCATTTAAAACCTGTATCGTCTGTTTTAGCTTTTTTACTGTTATCAAAATGTTTGACCTTTTTTTGACTGTACGGTTCTTTTTTTGCTCCGTTTAAAATTTGTTCCGTCCCGTTTTGTTTTTTTGTCATTCCCATTTTAACTATGGGTTATCCCAACTTAGGACCACATTCTAATCTACCATTAGTTTAACTTTTCTCTTAATCCACCAAAAAATTAAAATTTAATAATAATAATAATAATAATAATAAAAGAGTTGTTATTATTATAACAAGGTGGGTTATGTTTGAAAAAATAACAAAATAGTGAAAAGACCGAAACGTAATGGGTAAGGATCCAAATCGTCTCCTGCAAAGCTATACGCAGGAGACGTGGCTGCCACGCATCAATGCGTGACATGTGGCGAGGTGAGAATCCAACGCTATTCATAAGCGTTGGTGTGGGACAGACAATAGTGAGCGGAGAGCAAGGGAACATTTCACAAAAGCTGCTATGCGATTGAAGTCGTCCCTTCCGCGACCCTTCTTCTCTCCCTCTGCAAACCGTCTTCCCTGTTGCTGAAATTGACCCGCCTGCGACCTGTCTTCTCTCCCTCCGCAACTCCCTCTTCTCTCCCTTTGTTTTCCAAAAGAACTTATGGCTTGCAAGGGCATTTGCAGATCTAATAATTTTCACTGTTCTTACCTTGTCATAATCATTGTTCTTTAGTTTTTACTCTTCTTTTGGATTTGAGTTGACGAAAGTTGATAAAACCATAACACCTAGTTGGAATTTTCCTTTCTTTCTTCATCATTGTTTACTCTTTTTTTTTGAACTTCTCTCTCTACTGTTTTCTTTCATGTCATGAGGGATAGATGGGTTTGTTCAGAGTGCTTAATTTTTAAGCTGATCCATGAAATTGGAATCTACAAATAGTCTTCTCCACTGTTTTCCTAAATGTCTTCAAATGCTTCAGTGATGGTGGTGTATGTATGGAGAAAGAATATGGGTTCGTTTAAGACGACAGGTTTTCCTGGATTTTCTTCATTGGTTCTGGAGGTTCCTCTGTGCTACAAACTTAACCTACATTTGGGATTTTTTCTCCTCAGTGATTTGTTTATAAGCTAAGGCCAAAGAGCATTTTTGAAGAGATGGGTTGTGTCTTCGAAAATCGACAAGGAAGAGAGAGTGCAGAGATGTAAGGAGAGAAAGAGGCTGATGAAGCAATTAGTTGAGTTTCGTGAACCATTCGTTGGTGCCTAGATGACTTATTTGCAAGCTTTGAAGAACACAAGTATCACACTTCGTCAATTTACTGAAGCAAAGACGTTGGAGCTCGAAGATACCCCATTTGGCCTTGGAGCGCCTCCATCTCCTCCTCCGCTGCCTCCTTCACCTCCACCTCCACCTCCACCTCCATTTAGCCCTAATTTAAGGAAGGTTGTGAAGGTGGAGGAAGAAGAAGTTGTTCAAGAAGAGGGAGTTGCAGACGGAGAGAAGAGAGGTTGCTGGCGAGACGATTTCAATCCGGCAACGGGGAAGACGATTCGCAGAGGGAGAGAAGAGAGATCGCGGAAGGGACGATTTCAATCCAGAGCATCTTTTGTGAAATGTTCCCCTGCTTTCCGCTCACTATTGTCTGCCCCATACCAGCGCTTATGAGTAGCATTGGATCCTCATCTCACCACATGTCATGCATCAAGGCTTGACAGCCACGTCTCTTGCAAATACCCTCGCAGGAGACGATTTGGATCCAATGGGTAATGGGTAATGGGGCACGGATCATTTATGTGAGGGCAAATATGAAATTTCATTATCAGTTATTGTGATTTAACATTTTATCTTCGTAACTGAATTTTTTTTTTTTTTTGGTGAAGTAATTGATAATTTGATATATAAAAATGGTATTTTTGTCTTTTGATAATATACTCAATGACATTTGTTTTCAGCAAGATCGATATCTCCAAAGTATCTCTTGGTTCAAACCACTCTCTCAGGTGCTAGCTAGTTGCTATTCATCTCTCAGATGCTCACTCTACTTTTGAACCTCATTCACCCAGAGGTGTTACATATGGCAGCGGCAATAGCAAAAGCATAACCATGAGCTGCTGGTCAGGCGCCGAGTTGATTTCCTCATGAACGGGATTCTAAGGGGGTGTTTGGTAATATTCTAGAAGTTGGATTCTGACTTCCAGAGTATAAATGGAGTAGAAGTCTGTTTGGTAACCCGATTCGGATTTCTGGAGAATCCATGAGTGAACCGGCTCCAAATGAGCTCTAGAATCCAATTTTTTGAAGCATCAAATAGATGCTTTTCAATTTCAGAGCATAATTTTGGAGTAAAAATCACCCCACACCACTACTACCACCAACTACCACCACCAACACCACAACCAACCAGCCACCACCCACCACCGCCACCACCCTCCACCACCCACTACCGCCACCATCACCACCACCACCACACCGCCACCACCCACCGCCACCACTACCCACCACCACCACCACCACCACCACCATCCTCAATCACCACCCACCGCCACCTACCATCGCCACCACCACCAACCACCGGCCACCAACCACCACCACCACCACCCACAACCACCTACCATCGCCACCACCACCACCAACTATCACCCACCACCACCGCCACCACCACCACCCCTCGTCGCCACCACCACCAACCACCCACCACCGCCACCACCATCCACTACCACCCACCGCCACCTCCACCACCACCATCCTCAACCACCACCCACCGCCACCTACTATCGCCACCACCACCAACCACCACCACCACCACCACCAACTATCACCCACCACCACCGCCACCACCACCACCCCCGTCGCCACCACCACCAACCACCCACCACCGCCACATCCACTACCACCCACCGCCACCTACCATTGCCACCACCACCGCCACCACCACCCACCACCACCACCAACTATCACCCACCACCATCGCCACCACCATCCACTACCACCCACCACCACCCACCACCACCCTCCACCACCCACCACTCCACCCACCGCCACCATTCACCACCACCTCCCACCCACCACCACCGTCACCAACCATCACCACTCACCACTAATGCCACCATCCGCCACCCCCCACCACTACTCTGGAGTCCATGACTAAATTAGGTTAACAAACATGTTTCTACTCCCTCATACTCTTGAATCCTTTTGAAGTTGGAGTAGAAATTTGAACCAGAAGTAAGAATCCCAGAATTGAAGTTTTATCAAACAATCCCTAAAGCAAATTCTTTGAATCTGAACGTCTTTGTTTTGTTGTTAACAATTAATGAAAGGAGAAGCCTGTCAGTTCTTTGGAAGTCCCAATTTTTCCAAAAAACAATAACATGGGCCCAAATTCAGCCATGTCTGGATTCGGGGCGGGTTTGATCATGTTCGGATTTGTTGGGCCAAACTTGCAGCCCTACTAGGGGGTCTGTCTATCGACTGTGCTGGGCTTGGCCTATAGCTAGTGCTACTACTGCTACCCATGAGTTGAACCACTGTAGACAGGGTCGGACCTGGTCTGGCCTCAGATGGTCTGGTTGATGGACTGGACTGATTGGTCTGACCACATGGTGGGACCAAGTGGGGCCCTGGGGCCCACATGAACTTTCTGGCTTCTTCCTCTCTCTTCAAATCTTCATGTCTTTGTCGTTCTTGATTTCTTCAAATCCTCATTTCAACTACTACTCCATTTCTTCTACCTTTTTTGAATTCAATTCTTCTACTTTCTTGAACTGAATTGCCTTTCTTTTTCTTTCTTCTACTCTGCCATTTTCTCTTTTCTAACTAAGATACACTACCAAGTTGTCAAGTGACAACTAATGGCCAACAATATCTCCTCTTTCGTTATTGCTTTCCCATATTTTTCTTGTAAACCTCAACTTCAAGGCATAAACTTGAGAAAACATATCATAGTAATCCTCATTTGATAGAGTGGATTCTCTCAAATTTTCCCACTGGTTTTTCTTTTCACATTGAAGGCCGGATTTTCCATATACATTCGGTGTTGTGGTTAGTTTGCTGCT
>JAMYWD010002300.1:0-10341 GCA_028583415.1 Protea cynaroides
CCGTTGGTTAGTTGGTGGTTCATCACACCATTCTGAACTGTGCGAAATTGGGGTGTGACAGCATCACTATGGACTACGTTACGGGACTACCACTGACTCCTCGAGTAGTTGACGCAGTTTGGGTGATTGTGGGCCGTCTGACTAAAACAACTCGCTTCATACCTATACGACCTCAGTATACGTCACACCCCAATTCTGATCTAACACGAATGGTGTGAGTGAACCGTCTTTGAACCAACGGTTCACAACAGGATCTCGAATAGTCCATCCATTCATACAAACCATTACACATAACCAACAATCAGAATATAAATATTACAGCGGAAAACTTTAAATAAAATGAACTGAGTATCTATTGATAACTTAAATAAATATCCAATTATCCAAATTCAAACACATAAAATAATATCATTACATCCCTTTAATACAATCGAAAATAAAAGAAATAAATAAAAAATATCCGATCAAAGGTACACGCGGAAAGGGCACTCGCATGAAGCGTCATGCTCGTGTTCTCCTGCTTGCACATCCAGAGCAGCAACACCTCCATACGACGGAGCGTTCATATAATCAGCCACCGTGTAACCTGCATCAACATCTAAAACATGTATATATACAAGGGGTGAGCTACCAACACAGCTCAGTAAGACAATCAGACAGTTTCACAAGATTATGCATGAGTAACAATCAATTTTATGCTGTGGTCTGGTTTTAAGTTTGCAATGTGCTATAGAAAGGTTTGGTGGCCCCTGCACCTCTATACACGAGTGTGTGGCACCTCATGGATCACACCCCCATTGGCCCACATGCACCCATCATGGAATAGAGATAGAGCTAAGATACCGCCGTACCTCCCCTGATACTCTACCCATACCAATACCTAAGCCCCTACTGGCCAGGGCTCGCAAATTGGGCTCGCAACTAACCAATCCTATATGTCATCAATGTATGCTCTAAACCAGCACAGCCGTCTACGGCATAGAGATAGAGCTAAGGCATTCCCACACCTCCCCTGATGCCATATCCGCAACTAACTCACTAGGATAGAAACATAACGCAGGTAGACCCTATCCCAACATAACTCCCTACGGCATAGAGATAGAGCTAAAGCATCGTGGACAAGCCAGCGTCGACTCGGAGACCACAATGCCACATAACCATGGCCAGACCAACATCAATATCGGAGACCACCGTACCACGACCATCCCCTGATACCCCACCCGTACCAAGCATGTTAAGACAGAATACTACAAAAGGTGCTAATGTGAAGAGTGATCCCAGGCCCATGCCCCACTCCACACACTAATGAAAACAATCACATGCCTAACAATCACATCCTATCAATGCATGAACAATAATAATAACTGAAAGTAAAGGATGGCATGTGAATATGCACAAACATCACATCATAGATATTCAATGATTAACAACGATTTACTGTCCATTAATTATTAGGTTTAGGTCAGATTCCCTTACCTGAAGCTCGTTGGTTAGCTTGCTCCACGTCGCAAGATCCAAATGGCAAGTCACAAAGTCCTACAATATTATTAGGGTTTCATTAAAATAACAATCTTAGAGTTTCATGTTGGTCAGAAACCATCAGGGTTACAAATACCCTCACAGAGCTGACCGATGGCATGTACCGGTCGCAGCTCTGTGGGAAAGACTGGCGACCAGTATGGTCAGCCGGTCCCCACAGATAACCTCCAGAGGGATAGCGGTCGCAACATACCGGTCGCACTATGTGCAACCGGTATAGTCGATCGGTATGTCTCCGAAAGACCATACATGGGTTTTTCGACTGTCGTCGACCATTCTCCATGGATTTCCACGGTTTCTCCTATCCATTCTAAGTCTAATCATTGAGTTAGAGTTATCCCCAACTCATTCAAGTCTCGTTTCGATGAATATCATCTCGAGACTCGAATCTAGGGTTTGACGGCAACTTTGGGTTTATTGGCCAATTTAGGGTTTTAGATCAATACCTACTTTGCATGGTATTGATCCACCCACACCACTAACATAGGGTAAGAAGATGGATTCAAACACTTACCGTTGACTGGCGTAATGAGAGCGTCGTCGAACGGTAATGGCGGCACCTCCTTCTTCCTCCTAGCTCCTTCTCCTTTCCAAACTCTTTCTCTTCTCTAGGGTTTGTGAGAGACGATGGAAAGGATTTGGGAAGGCTTAAGGGTGTATTTATAGGCTAAAAGTAGGGTTTAGTAATCCTACTAGGATTAGGAAACTTCTAGGAATCAAAATCAGGAAAGCGGGACCCTCAGAAGTCAATTTCTGGCTTTCCGCACTTAGCTGCACAGACCATACCGGTCGACCGGTACCAAGACCGGTACCATCGACCGGTCAACCTGAAATCAGGTTTAATTGGTCGTCTTTGGTCTGATTTCGTACCTGATTGTCATCTGCTCGTCCCGTCTGGCCCGGTGATGATCGGAAGACCTGTCACGACACAAAACCAAGGTTTAGACCGGGTTTACGGAGTGCGGGTCTTACAACTCCACCACCCTTAATAAAAATTTCACCCCGAAATTTACATGTAGGTTTCACAACTCCCCCACCCTTCAAAGAAATTTTGGCCTCGAAATTTGAACGTACCTTGATCGTCGAACAGAGTAGGATACTCCTTCCTCATCGCGCTCTCTTCTTCCCAAGTAATTTCCTCCATATTTTGACTTCTCCAATGCACCTTCACATAATGGATATCCTTGGTTCGAAGTTGCTGAACTTTTCGACTTGAGAGCATCACAGGCACTACCTCGAAAGTTAAGTCTTCAGTCAAGTCTGGGGGATCAGCGGTTAAGATGTGCGATGGATCTCTGACATACTTCTTCAGTAATGATACGTGGAACACGTTATGAATGCTGGACATAGATGGTGGTAGAGCCAATTGATATGCTACATTACCACGTCGGTTCAATATCTCAAATGGTCCCACATACCTGGGGCAAAGCTTCCCCTTCTTACCAAACTGTTTCAGACCTCGCACTGGTGACACCTTCAAAAATACTTTGTCACCCACTGCAAACTCCAGATCTCGACGTCGATTATCCGCATAGTGCTTCTGTCGAACTTGAGCCGTCCTTACTCTCTCTTTGATCTGATCAATCACTCGGCAAGTTTCTTCAACAAACTCTGATTCTACAATCCTTTTTTCTCCCACCTCGTTCCATAACAGAGGTGTACGACACTTCTTCCCATAGAGTGTTTCATATGGGGCCATCTGAATTGTAGCCTGATAACTGTTGTTATAAGCAAACTCGATAAGTAATAGCTTCTCATCCCAAGCTCCCTTGAAATCCAATGCACAAGCTCGGAGCATATCTTCTAAAATTTGAATAGTTCACTCTGACTGTCGGTCCGTCTGAGGGTGGAAAGCTGTACTGAACTTCAATTTTGTTCCCATAGCTTTCTGTAATCCTTCCCAGAACTTTGATGTAAAACTAAGATCTCTGTCAGATACTATACTCTCCGGAACGCCATGAAGTCTGACTATATTATCAACATATAGCTTGGCCAGCTTCTCCATGGTATACTGAGGTCTGACCGCAATAAATCGAGCCGTCTTCGTGAGTCGATCTACTATTACCCAAACTGCATCCACTGACCTTGGTGTCAAAGGTTGGCCAGTGAAGAAATCCATAGTGATACAATCCAACTTCCATGCAGGTTCCGGTAATGGCTATAGTAAACCTGTAAACCTGCAGGTCTCTGCCTTTCTGCTTTAACTTGTTGACAATTCAGACATTGAAACACGAAACGAGCTATATCAGCTTTCATACCCCTCCACCAATAAAGTCTTCTTAGTTCATGGTACATCTTGGTACTTCCTGGATGCACCGAATATGGAGTGTAATGAGCTTCAGTCATAACTCGATCTCTGATATCGTAGTCTTCACTCTCAGGTATACATAACCGTCCACGATACCTGAGTACCTTGTCTGAATCCAAGGTAAAGTCAGGATTGCTCGTACCCTTCTCCAAGTCTTCTTGCACTGTCTTGAGATGTGGATCCTGTAGGATTGCTTCCTTGACTTCATCAACTAGATCCGGTGAGATCTTCAAAGCGGCGAACATCATAGTGAACTTATGAATCAAGCCTTGCTCAACTGGATCTTCTGCAGTCTCTATAATATACTCTTCATCACCTTCGATTGAACTTGAGGCTGCGGTACACAATGTAGCATTTGTACTTGGTCCCGCCTCAGGTTTCGATGCCACTTTCTGCTTAAGGCGTCAGCCACAACATTTTCTTTACCCGAATGGTACTGGATGTCACAGTCATAATCTTTTAACAATTCCAGCCATCTCCTCTGTCTCATATTCAGATCCTTCTGAGTGAAAAGATAAGTTAAGCTCTTGTGATCTGATTTGATCTGAAACTTCTCACCATACAAGTAGTGTCTCCAAGTCTTGATTGCATGTATAACCGCTGCTAGCTCCAAGTCATGCGTAGGATAGTTCTTCTCATGCTCCTTTAACTGTCTTGATGCGTAAGCAATCACATGTTCTCCTTGCATCAATACACACCCGATACCCAACCCCGAAGCATCCATATATAAAGTAAACGGTACGCTTGGTTCTGGGATGGTCAAGATAGGTGCAGAGACTAGTCTTGACTTCAAAGTCTGAAAGCACTTCTCGCACTCATATGTCCATATGAATTTCTCTCCCTTCTTGGTCAATCTGGTGAGTCGAACAGTGATCCTGGAGTAATCTTCCACGAATCTTCTATAATAACCAGCCAACCCAAGGAAACTACAAATCTCCGCAATAGATTTTGGTGCTTCCCATCCTACTATAGCAGCTATCTTTCTTGGATCAACCTTGATACCGTCTTCAGATACAACATGGCCAAAGAAATCCACTTCCTTCAGCCAAAACTCGCACTTCTTGAATTTTGCATAAAGCTTCTCCTGTCTCAGCCGTTGTAGGGCTGCCCTCAAATGTGCTGTATGAGTCTCCATTTCCTTAGAGTAGATCAATATGTCATCGATGAATACGATGACCGAAGTGTCCAACATATCATGGAACACTTGGTTCATCAGTTCCATGAACGACGCTGGAGCATTGGTCAACCCGAAAGACATAACTAGAAACTCATAATGCCCGTACCTCATTTTGAAAGCAGTCTTCGGAATATCTCGGCCTTGATCTTCAGTTGGTGATACCCTGATCGGAGATCAATTTTTGAGAAAACCTTTGCACCCTGTAACTGATCGAACAAATCATCGATCCTAGGCAAAGGGTACCGATTCTTGATCGTCAACTTGTTCAGTTCACAGTAGTCAATACATAGCCGTACACTTCCATCTTTCTTCTTGACAAATAATACCGGTGCTCCCCAAGGTGAAATACTAGGTCATATTAAGCCCTTATCCAGCAATTCTTGTAACTGGGTCTTCAACTCCTTTAACTCTGTCTGGGCCATTCTGTATGGTGCTTTGGACACCGGCGCCGAACCTGGCATAAGGTCTATCACAAATTCTGTAGCCCTGTCTGGTGGTAAACCAGGGAGATCTTCTGGAAATACATCTGGAAACTCTCGTACCACCTCCAGATCCTCCATCTTTGGTACCTCAGCATTGGTGTCTACTATAGATACTAGTTACCCCACTGCTACTTTCTGTAAGCATCTTTTAGCTTTTAGGGCAGAGAGAATCAGCTTCCGCTTCCTAGGTAGCTTGGTCCTAGCGAAGCTATACTCCCTTCCCTCTTTGTCAGTAAGCACAAGCTTCCTTTCACCACATAATAGGACGGCTGAATGGCGGCCTAGCCAATCCATTCCCAGGATGACGTCAAAGTCTGCCATCTCGAGTATTACTAGGCTTGCTTCTAAGTCTCGGCCCTCAATACATACAGTACATGGTCCATAATATTCGGTCAAAGCCACTTCGACTCCTAGTGGAGAGCGAACTATCAAGCTTGGGTTCAAGTGCTTGATTGGTAACTCCATTCGCTTCCCAAAAGAAATAGAAACAAAGGAGTGTGTGGCCCCAGAGTCAAATAGTACTCTGGCAGGTATACCAGCTACATTTATAATTCCTGGAATTTTTATTATCCCTTAGTTCTATATGCGCATACACACAATGAAAGTAGTAAGCCAAATAATAAGGGATAATGTCATACCAGTGACCACATCCGGTGATGCAGCTGCCTCTTCAGTGGTGACCGCATAAACTTTTCCCTGTTGGGGAGGTTGCTTCTTAGGTAGAGTGCAGGTCCTTGCAATATGACCCAGTTGCTGGCAGTTAAAACATTTGATATTCGGATTCTACCTGGTATTCTGTAGCACAGGTGGTGCCGCGTTGGTCCTCGCCGGTACTATAGCGGTCTGAGCCCTGTATGGGCGGAAGGGTCTATTGTTATCGCCACCCGAACTGTCACTAGCAGGTCTCTTCACTCCCCTGTTCTGAGCAAAGAAACTGTCCCTCTGACTGGACTCTATTACCCTCGCAACCTGTACAGCCTCGTTGTAAATCTTCTTGTCCAGACCCAAGATGTGCTCTCTGATGCTTCCACGTAGTCCCATGGTGAACCTACGTGTCTTGGTCTCCTCCTCTTGCATACTGGCCGGTGCGAAGAAGAATAGCTCTTCGTACCTCTGCTGATAAGCATCTACGGTCGACTGAGAATACTGCAGATTGAGAAACTCTCTCTCCATTTGATCTTTGAAACTCTTTGGAAAATACTTCCCAATCAACCAGTGTATACTTGGTTTCCAGATATGTCCGTGTAGAATTCCACCAAGCATTCGCATCTTCTTTCAGCATCTGAGTGGCAAACAGAACCTTTTCCTCTTCTGTACAAGTCATCAATCAGAAGTTCTTTTCCATCTCTGTAACCCACTGTGCTGGCCACAATGGTTTTCCTATCCTGCCCGTGAACGATGAAGGTTTCAACTTCAAGAATCTGTCCACTGACCTGCTCAGATCATGTTGTCCCTGAGTGTTCATTCCGTACCATGGTGGTGGATACGGATAGGCTCCCGGGTACGCAGAAGGCGACGAAAACTGATGCGGTGGTGGTACATTCTGTGCTTGGCCCATCGGCCTTGGGCTACTCTACATCGGTTGTGTAGTATTATTTCCTCCAGACTCGGGCGTAATTCCAGCGGGAATAGAACCCGATGGTCTGAGCATCTTCAGTACTTCGCTCAGGAATTCCTTCTACTGAGCTTGCATCTGGTAGACCAAGTTTGTAACAATGGTGTCAGAATTCTTATGAGGTGGGCCAGGTAAATTTGTCAGTACTTCTGGAACCTGTTCCTCCTCCACTTCAGGACTTGGCTCTCTAACATGGTCTTGTTCAACCTGTTCTTCCTCTACAGCTGAGCTGTCTCATCCTTCCCCAGACCCGGTGTTGAGTATGTTCACTGAGATCAGGGACACCCGGAGGGTCATCCTAGAGTCTCAGCGAGAGATGGGTCAGGAGTTGGGACGTCTGGCTCGCTGCGTACGGGTGACTCAGGACCAGGTGCATTGGCTTAGGGTCGCTTACGAGCGAGATTATGATATAGCGGACCCTATTCCTCCTAGGCCCCCTACCCCATGATTGTCCCCTTTATTTCCTTTTCATCTATGACTATTTATAATATAGGGTAACTGTCCGGTTTGTAGACTGTACCCTGTAGCACTATATCATTTGCTATAATTTTCATAATTAATGGAAATTTTCATGGTTTTTCCTAACTAGTATATGTGCACATGTTAAGTTTCATATTTAACATAGTATATTATTCTCTTTCTTAGTCCGTCTCAGGTATCAAACAATGCTTAGGGTGCGTTTGTATTAAGATTTTTAATTTTTCCTAACTCAGTTCATCGACTCAGTTAAGTGCAATATGGTTTGTTGGAACAGAGCCCGAGAGCTCTGATACCAAGTTGTCACACCCCAATTCTGATCCGACCAGAATGGTGTGAGTGAACCGTCTTTGAACCAACGGTTCACACCAGGATCTCGAATAGGCCGTGTCCATTCATACAAACCATTACACATAACCAACAATCAGAATATAAATATTACAGCGGAAGACTTTAAATAAAATGAACTGAGTATCTATTGATAACTTAAATAAATATCCAAATATCTAAATTCAAACACATAAAATAATATCATTACATCCCTTTAATCCAATCGAAAATAAATGAAATAAATAAATAAAATCCGATCAAAGGTACACGCAGAAAGGGCACTCGAATGAAGCGTCATGCTCGTCCTCTCCGGCTTGCACATCCAGAGCAGCAACACCTCTATACGCTGGAGCGTTCATATAATCAGCCACCGTGTAACCTGCATCAACATCTAAAACATGTATATAGACAAGGGGTGAGCTACCAACACAGCTCAGTAAGACAATCAGACAGTTTCACATGATTATGCATGAGTAACAATCAATTTTATGCTGTGGTCTGGTTTTAAGTTTGCACTGTGCTATAGAATGGTTTGGTGGCCCCCGCACCTCTATACACGAGTGTGTGGCACCTCATGGATCACACCCCCATTGGCCCACATGCACCCATCATGGAATAGAGATAGAGCTAAGATACCCCCGTACCTCCCCTGATACTCTACCCATACCAGTACCTAAGCCCCTACTGGCCAGGGCTCGCAAACGGGGCTCTCAACTAACCAATCCTATATGTCATCAATGTATGCTCTATCCCAGCACAGCCGTCTATGGCATAGAGATAGAGCTAAGGCATTCCCAGACCTCCCATGATGCCATATCCGCAACTAACTCACTAGGATAGAAACATAACGCAGGTAGACCCTATCCCAACATAACTCCCTACGGCATAGAGATAGAGCTAAAGCATCGTGGACAAGCCAGCGTCGACTCAGAGACCATAGTGCCACATAACCATGGCCAGGCCAACATCAATATCGGAGACCACCGTACTACGACCTTCCCCTGATACCCCACCCATACCAAGCATGTTATGACAAAATACTACAAAAGGTGCTAATGTGAAGAGCGATCCCAGGCCCATGCCCCACTCCACACACTAACAAAAACAATAACATGCCTAACAATCACATCCTAACAATGCATGAACAGTAATAATAACTGAAAGTAAAGGATGGCAAGTGAATATGCACAAACATCACATCATAGATATTCAATGATTAACAACGATTTACTGTCCATTAATTATTAGGTTTAGGTCAGATTCCCTTACCTGACGCTCGTTGGTTAGCTTGCTCCACGTCGCAAGATCCAAACGGAAAGTCACAAAGTCCTACAATATTATTAGGGTTTCATTAAAATAACATTCTTAGAGTTTCATGTTGGTCGGAAACCATTAGGGTTACAAATACCCTCACAGAGCTGACCGGTGGCATGTATCGGTCGCAGCTCTGTGGGAAAGACTGGCGACCGGTATGGTCAGCCGGTCCCCACAGACAACCTACCGAGGGATAACGGTCGCAACATACCGGTCGCACTATGTGCAACCGGTATAATCGACCGGTATGTCTCCGGAAGACCATACATGGGTTTTTCAACTGTCGTCGACCATCCTCCATGGATTTCCACGGTTTCTCCTATCCATTCTAAGTCTAATCATTGAGTTAGAGTTATCCCCAACTCATTCAAGTCTCGTTTCGATGAATATCATCTCGAAACTCGAATCTAGGGTTTGACGGAAACTTAGGATTTTTGGCCAATTTAGGGTTTTAGATCAATACCTACTTTGCATGGTATTGATCCACCCACACCACTAACATAGGATAAGAAGATGGATCCAAACACTTACCGTTGACTGGCGTAATGAGAGCGTCGTCGAACGGTAATGGCGGCACCTCCTTCTTCCTCCTAGCTCCTTCTCCTTTCCAAGCTCTTTCTCTTCTCTAGGGTTTGTGAGAGACAATGGAAAGGATTTGGGAAGGCTTAATGGTGTATTTATAGGCTAAAAGTAGGGTTTAGTAACCCTACTAGGATTAGGAAACTTCTAGGATTCGAAATCAGGAAAGCGGGACCCTCAGAAGTCAATTTCTGGCTTTCCGCACTTAGCTGCGCAGAGCATACCGGTCGACCGGTACCAAGACCGGTACCATCGACCGGTTAACATGAAATCAGGTTTAATTGGTCGTCTTTGGTCTGATTTCATACCTGATTGTCATCCGCTCGCCCCGTCTGGCCCGGTGATGATCGGAAGACCTGTCACGACACAAAACCAAGGTTTAGACCGGGTTTACGGAGTGCGAGTCTTACAGTACACTAGAAAGGTTAGCAAAGCTGTATGTGGATAATATTGTTCGGTTACATGGTGTTCCAGAAAGCATTGTGTATGATAGAGATCCACGATTTACTTCCATGTTTTG
>JAMYWD010002301.1:0-10312 GCA_028583415.1 Protea cynaroides
CTCATGATCATCCATGTCTGAAATGAGGATCTGTGGTGAAATTATGCCCTACAGTTCAGTTCATATTTATAAAGATATCAATATTTTTGAATCTTTGGATCAATAAAGATCACGGTTCAAGAGATTCCTCTGAATAATTAAGAATCGGCCATAATTGATCTAGAATCGGTAAAATACCCATGGATAGACTGAAAAGGATCGGAGAGAATCGAGATCGGCTTCCTAAAACCCTGTTTTAGATAATTACTTTCAATTTGGAATAAAAATGTGTTTTCCAGGGAAACAAACCAAAGATTTTGCCCGCAGGTTGAGATGTGTTGAATGTCTTGCCAGCAATAAAGGGGCCAAGGAGCTAAACACCCTCACGGCCTCACTTGGACGGAAAATGAGACTCTGAACTCTGAAGACCATGAAATGAAGTTAAATGACGTAAACTAAAGTCAATAAAAAAATATTTTGCAATATAAAACATCCATTGGAAAATAAAATTAATTAAAAAACATAACATCCATTGGAAAAAAAATTATTTTTTAAAAACGAACAAAATCCATTTCTTTAGGCAGCAATAACTGTCCCTTGGAAAGAACTCAACTAATTACACACTCTGGCCAGCACAAGATGTGATTCACAGCATCCAAGTGCATTGAATTTCTTCTGTGGTGCCAAAAAAATCTATCAGATGGGAGTCACCCCATTCCCCTCACTGTTGCCTTTGCAGAAAAACAAGTTTTTTCCACTAAAATATAATATCCAGTCTCAAGCTCTTTATATTCTTCCAAAGCATCTTATAGACTGATCCAATCTATTAATTCAAATCATTCAGCCTAAAAGACCCACAAACATTGCTAGGAGATTGTCATCACGTTCTATCAAAAAATTCTAATCATTCTCCCAAATATTGAATCTCCATAATGTTCTGATCGTAGTCTAACAACCTCCCTTTGGATCGAAGTATCCCAACTTTCTCTGCTCATTTAAACAATAAAATAACCCACCAAAGAAAACTGTGTTGCTTTCAATGAGATGGAAAAAATGACATGGGGAAAAATGACACAACTTATTTATACCATTGAAAACCCTCCATATCTTCTTATTATTGAAATTGTAAATATTCCATCTCTTTTCCCCCAACATTAGTATTACCACTCTAATATTTTTTAAAAACAATACAATCTATTGTTTTCATGGCATCACACTTTTTTGAAGTCTGATCAATTCGTCGCTTTGGGTATTTTAAAAGGCAGTTGCTTGGGCGCCTAGTACGCCCATTTTGACTGGGCGAACGCCTTGTAATATATTATTATTTTTTGGGTAAATTACACAGACACCCCCTCTACTGTTGTGAAATTAACAGAACTATCCTGTTTTTTCAAAAGTTACACAGAATACCCCTCTAACAATGCTATCATACAATCTCAGCCCTACCGTTACTTTCAACTTAACGGTAGATGGTCAAAAAATGTTAAAGACAAAAATACCCTTTGTTCCTCTTTATTCTCAAACGAAAATCTCTCTTTGTTCCTCTTTCTTCTCCAACTACCGCCTGCGACCATCGTCTGCAACTCGACCCATCCTTGGACTCTTCAGGTTTTCGATTTCGAGCGACGAGAGTGTGGGTGAACATGTCTCAGGTAAAGCTTTTTCCTTTTTCTTTTATCTGGGTCTCTCTTTGTTTGTGGGGAATGGATAGAAGAAGACTATAGGTTTAATGGTTTTAGTCATTTTTCTTTGAAGGATTACGTACATGTTTGGGTTTTAATTTAGCAAATAGAAAACCCGGTTCTTTTCTATGTTCCTTTCTTTCGTTGCTTCTTGTTTTAGCGAATTGAATTCGCCTGTGAGGTTGCACACATCTTGCCTAAATTAAGATCCTAGTGACCACTAAACTTTCTTTGGTTTTTTTGTTTTCTCTGTGTTTTATGTGCATTGAGAGTAAAATTTTAATTGCTGAATGGTTCGTTCAATCTGTTACAACTTACTTCTTGGTTTCAGACGATGGTCAGAAGAAGAATCCCCAGTTGGGTGGAAGAGTTTGAAGGAGAATAACACTTCCTAGCGATTCTGCACGAGCCCGATCTTTTTTTGGCAGTTTGGAATTTGTGCTGCTTGTGGTGGTCATTAATATTGCGGGAGTTCAGAAATTCTAAAATAGATATTTGGAGTTCTTTACTTTTCTTGGTATATTGTTGGCAATCGAGAGCCTTTAATACAATGTTAGATTCCCAAGAAGTTGGTGCTTCCAGTTTGCCAGTGGGACAACACAATGGTATCAATACCTCTTAATGGGTCTTCTTCTTCTTCTTGCTGATAGAAATGTTTCTCAAGGACCCTTTTTCGTCGCCTTCTCTCATTTTTATTCCGGATTTCTACGCATCTCTGCTCCAGACAAGTTTGAAAAGCAACAACCCAGTGTTTGGAAAATCAGTTCATGCTCGGATAATCAAAGCAGGCCTTCAAATCAATGTGTTCTTAATGAACAATCTAATCAACTTTTATGCAAAGGCTTTTATCTCAAAAACCTGAAGAGTCCAAGGATGGGTCGAGTTGCAGACGATGGTCGCAGGCGGTAGTTGGAGAAGAAAGAGGAACAAAGAGAGATTTTTGTTTGAGAATAAAGAGGAACAAAGGGTATTTTTGTCTTTAAAATTTTTTGACCATCTACCGTTAAGGTGAAAGTAACGGTGGGGGTGAGGTTGTATGATAGTATTGTTATAGGGGTATTCTGTGTAACTTTTGAAAAAGCAGGGTAGTTCTGTTAATTTTACAACAGTAGAGGGGTGTCTGTGTAATTTACCCTTATTTTTTTTATTTGATTTATGGTAATATATTATTTTTTAATTAGATTTTAAAATAAACTAATTGATTTGGTTTTGTGTACAATAATATATTGTACACAATACTCTGAATCATGCTTATAAAATCCACTAAGAGAGGCCATCGTTTTGAAAGTTGAAAGTTGAAAGTTGAAACTGAACTGAAGCTCGCGATTAGGGCTCCTCTTCCGATTCCGAGTCTCTGACGATGGTCCTCTTCCCATCTTCCTCTTCCGGCGGTGGTCTTCCTTTTCCGGCGGTCATATCTCAGGTTATTTTATTTTATTTAGTAGATTATTTTGTTGATCAGTACATTTTCCTTCTCTAAGCGATCTGCTTGTGTATTTTTTTTTTTTTGGGTTTTCTTCTTCTTCTTCGCACCTGCAATTGCAACCGAAGCTTACAATTTTTTTTTTTCCTTTGGTTTTTTTGCATCGCAACTCTTTTTTTTTATTTTTAAATGTTGACTTGTTTTTTTTTCCTTCTTCTTCTCCTTCTCTGCTGCACCTGCAAGTGTAACCGAAGCTTACAGTTTTTTTTTCCTTTGGTGTTTTTGCATTGCAACTTTTTTTTTTTAATGTCGACTTCTTCTTCTTCTTCTTCTCTGCTGCATCTGCAGGCTGCAACTGAAACTTAAACGCAATTTTTTTTTAATTTTGGTTGAATGTCGACTGACTCAACTCTTTTCTTCCTCTTCTCTGCTGCAACTGAAACTTAATTTTGCTTCCTTCGGTTTTCTGCAACGCAAATTTTTTTTTTTTTTTTGAATGTCGACTTGTTTTTCTTCTTTTCTCCTTCTTCTTCCGCACCTGCAACTGAAACGCAATTTCTTTCTTTTTTTCGAATGTAATTTTTCCTTCTCTCTGCTGCACCTGCAACTGAAACGCAATTTATTTTTCTCTTTTTTGGAATGTAATTTTTTCTTCTCTCTGCTGCAGCTGCAACTGAAACGCAATTTCTTTTCTTTTTTTCGAATATAATTTTTTCTTCTCTCTGCTGTACCTGCAACTGAAACGTAGGGTGCTTCTTCTTTTTCTTCTTCCCTTCTCTGCTGAACCGCAAGTCTGCAACTTATATTTTTTTTCCTAATTCTTCTCAGTCAGCACGTGCATCTGTTAATGTTATATAATATTATAATTATATTGTTATTTAACTCATGTTTATATGGTATGTTAATGTTAATCAGTTAATGTTATGTTAATCAGTTATTCTATTTGTGCATTTAGTTCTTACTTATAGTTATATGCTATGATGTTCTAGCTTCTAACTTCTTAGATTATTGATTTGTGTTTATTTGCTTTTTATAAATATGTTTCTTTATGCTCTATTATTCTATACTTTATTCATTAATTATTAGTTTTCTCATATTAATTAAGTTATGTCTTAAATGTTGATTATTTATGTAGAATACTGCATATATATAAACATTCATATAACATTAATATTTTAGAAATAAAAAAAATACACTGGGAACGCCTTGGTCCCTGGGCAACGCCTAGGCGTCTAGGATGGCCTCGAACGCCTTGCATCACCTTGTCGACTTGACAACTATGATACAATCTGAGGACGTCGTTGTGGAGGTGAAACAAAAGGCATCAAATCCATGATCATGTGGAAAATCAGGAAGTTCAATCCTCGGTTTGTAAAAGAGTTTAAGAAAAGCGTACTTCTTAAACCTTGAAACAGCAGCAACCAACCATCCTTGGAGAAACAAATCAATGCACCAAACAATTCTTCCTCCAGTTTCAAGATATATGTGTTGTTATTCATCGGGTAGAACATGTTAATATAGCCTTTCGTCGAAAAGGACGTAAGGCATGGAGATGTTGCCATCATCAAGTAATCCAAGGAATCTAGTGGAAGTGGAACCTCTGATCATTGCCACGCTCTACAGACCGCACGGAAACAAATAAGATGGCCAACAAAGAGATGTGATTGTTTCGAACTTAGAAGCTCCTCTGGGAGGTCAGCCCAAGACCAAAGTACCTGTTGAACTTCCATTACCTCTTCCATCTTGTTTTTGATTGTAGGGACAGTATTTTCTTCATCAATTTATTTATATAAACATTTCCTTCATCAGAGCTGGGTGAACATGACATAGTAGGAGCAAATATTATCCAGGCAACCTCAAAATCATGAGAATCTACATCTAGACAAGGTAAAGAGATTGAAACATTCTTAAGTTCAAGATCAAATATGTACAGACCTTTATCCCACCATCCTGTAGAATAGATCAAATTCTTTTTAATTCCTTACTATGTGGCCAAACATGAAAGGCAATAAAAATTAGTTGTATCAATAAAGAATGCACGGTCCCCCAAGTTTTCAACCTTCTCACAATCTGTTGTAGATAAATCAACCTTAAAATTTCAAAATATCAAACTTTTGGCTTGTAATATTGGCAGAATGATTCTTCAATCACAAAAACATCACCACCAGATTCAACCATATAAGTTTGGGAAGACAATATAAGCTTTGGTAGTGATGGCATGTGTAAGTCTTCTCTCAATATCCTCATACCAAAACCAGGGTTCACTTCTAATAAACCAACATTATCCATTCCCTCGGATTTTATTGCATCAATATTTCTTTCATATCCAATGGCACACATAATCTCATATTCCAACAAAACATAAGATATTTAAAATCAAAGAACACGACAAAGCAACCATTAGGATTGTCTGGGCGAACAAAAGAACACAGATACGCCCGAAAAGAATTTCCAAAGGAGGTAGTTGAATTTTCTCCGATGATATTGGAGTTAAAAGAAAACAGTCCTCTGAATCAACATCCAATAAAACGAACCACCTATGAGAACAAGTGTAAACGATTTTGTTGGTCGTGTCAAGTATCCATCTAACAAAGTCATGACTTTCTGATATGCTGAAGAAAGTTTGAACTTGATTACCTACTCCGTGCGAGAAGACAAACCAAGGGTGTGACCCAAGAACGGGAGGACGTAAATGTCAAGTTGCTTCTCAACATCTATTTGCATGCTATCATTCTCCATTCTGTGTGTTTTATTGCCTTTCCTCTTACTCACCTAAGTCTGGATACCTCCATGGAAGGGAAAAAAAATAGTAAGAAAAGGTGAAAGTTGAAACCCATAAAAAATTGAATATCAAAATAGACATTAAATATAGAATGAAAAAAAAGGACATTCAATAGATTTGATGGTAATTGTAGAGGCAGTAAGAGTCCAAATAAGGGTGGTAAATTTATGCTTTGGGTCATTTCGTATAATAAGCTTCAAAAGTTTAATGCGCAAACCTAATCGTGGCACATAGAAGAATTATTTGGCATAGAGAATGGTTTAAATTCCCCGCGTATAGAGAGGTTGAGCCTCCCCCACCAGAGTTGAGGGCTGCTCTGATCTATCCTCACTATTTTTGTTTTCCTTTGGTTTTCTAATTGTATTGGTTTGCAAGAACCCAAAGCCATTAAAAAAAAAGAAAAAGAGAGAGACGGAGTTTTGCGAGAGAGAAAGAGTCTGCTTGCAAGCAGGAAAAAACAGAGGGAGGAAGAGGAAGACCCATAGAGAAGCCTCTAAACTGAGGCAATTAAACTCCTGTAGAGAGCAGAGACAGCTTCAGCGGAAGACATCCGATCGAGCAGGAAATGAAGAAGATGGAAGAACACGAACTGTCCCAATGCCTGCTTCTGGCCTTGCTGGTGGAGTTTTCTTTGGAGGTGGACGAGGAGTGCCATAGCTCCGCCCAAGGACTCGGCATATAGGAAGTAGAGGAGCATCGAATATGAACGTAACTGGGAAAATCCTAGCCAAAGAGTAGGTGTCGGCTGCTGAAAATCAGAGAGAAAAGAGGGGACAGATTAAGTGTTGGCTGCTAGAAAACAGAGAGAAAAGAGAGAAAGGGAGTGCGGGTGAGAGAAAGGAGCAGAAAGAAGAAGAAAGAGAAAGGTTACAGCAGGAGCTTCTAATAGCTCTCGCAAAGAGGAACAGAAAAAGGAGAACAGAATCGTTAGCCGTAGGTGGGTCCCATTTCTTTCTCCATTTTTGTCCATTTAGTTAATTCCTTGTTGCTGATCAGGCTATGCGGTATTTTTTTATACTTCGGTTCATTCCCCGCTTCTCTTCTGCCGATTCTCATAGCAGGGTTGTAATTTGTTAGACATGCGATTCCTATTGTTTCCTCTCTTCTCGGTTTTATTTTCTCAGGAATAGGTTTCGGTTGATTGGATGTTGTTTGGGTTGTTTCACTAGTTTTTTTAATAGGTTTTTTATTCGGTTGGGTTTGGGTTTTGCATTCACCTAGGAGGTTGGGTGCTAGGTAAGGTTCTATTTTGTCCTCTTACAACCAAGGAATCAAGTATCGACACGACACGCATTGCATCGGCCAATACGTATCGGTATCAACACTAGTCAATACGATACACCTCGATTCGTTTCTCCATTTTAAAAAAAAACACAGTATCTAGCGTATCGAGGTGTATCGTATCGGCTCGATACGCCTCGATACACTTTAAATATAGTTTTAAAAAAAAACATAAAAACCAACCTTGTATCGACCAGTATCGAGCCGATTCGATACTGGTCGATACACCCTTTTAGTATCGAGCAGTATCAATTCTACTCAGAACAACATCTTTTTCCAAAAGCTAACAACCATGTCAGCTTGAATACTCTTCTGCAACTTGATTTTCTTCTACAAAAACTTTAGGGCTTTGATTCTTAGTCCTAAAACGATTGGGAAGGTAGCATTAAACTTGGTTTTTGTGAAGATTAGAGCACGAAATCATCTCTTTAAGCTCCAAGGGTGGAAAATAGCAAAGGTATGAGTTTCAACTTTATTTTTTTTTTCAAAATAAATCGATTTTTGTGTTGTTTCTTCTCATGAATCAATGAACAATGGTCCTATTTGATGAATACATGCTACATACATGGATTTAAACACTGATTTGAGAAATTTTTGAAGAACACAAGAAATTTCAAAAAAAAAAAAATTTCGAAAAATTAATCATTTCCTCTTCTACTATTTATATAAGATGTGTATACCACTGATCTACCATCTTTGCTTCTCAATTATAATTTTCGATTTTATTTTTTATTTTTTTTATTTTCTAGTTTAAAAAATAGAAATATAATTTAGATAATATTTTTTTTTTATTTCCTTTTCTTCCATCCTTGTTATTTCCTTTTCTAATTTTTTTTTGTTTCTCTTAAACAGAATATGGCTAGGAACTTGTCTTCGTCTATTTTTTTTTTTCAAAGATCTTTGTTTCAACCCATGTCTATTTCTCTGTTTTTGGGCCTGATGTCTATTTTTGTGTTGTGGAAGTTCTCTATTTATTATTGATTGTATGTTTTTTTTCTATGTGGATGAGGGTGTCAAAACTATTGGTCAATGAAAAAATAGGGTTCATAAGGAGACCATCTTGAAATATAGTGTTTGAGGATATGAAAGATAGAGCAAGAACTCTTGTAATGCATTCAGTGGAACTCTACAGAAATGCAATGCTTGTGATAAGACTGTTTATGTAGAAATGAAAATTGAAGACTGTATTTTTCATTTTCTCATAAGAGTCTTATTCCATCTATCTCATTTTTTTACAATTGGTTTTATTGAGTTTTTATTCTCAAGTGGTTCAATTAGTAAACATGTTTGAGATTTTATATTAACCCATGTCTAATTCTTAATGTTGTTAATTATAGATTTCTTGTGTTTTTATGCTTTAAAAATGTGTTCTATATGATTCTTAATCATTTCTGTGCGTATCCTGCCCCATAATCATGTGTATCTATGATGGAAGAAACATTTTCTTTCTCAATGTTGCTAATTAGTGTTTTTATACTTTAAAATTGTGTTTTGTATGTTCCTTAATCATTTTTGTGCGTATCTTATCTCGTATCCATACGTATCCGTGCGTATCCACGATACAATACGATACGTCTTTTAATTTCAGCTGATCGATACGGTACCGATACACGATACTTGATTCCTTGCTTACAAGGGTATGGTATGCAGTGGATATGATGGGTTATTTACAGACATGTTATGGTTCTTTATTTCTCTTCTACAAAATGGTGTAGTTGAAAGTTTCTTTTGTCTTGTTCTTTTGGAAAGGAGATTAAAAAGGGAATCATTTTTTTTTTAAATCTTTTGGTAACAACCTTAACATTCGGTTAGGCTTATTCTTCTTCCCTTTTTTTTAAATGGACTCTCAATGGGTTTTAAGTTTAGTTTTCTTATTCCTTTCCTTTTTCAGTAGATTTGGGATGTGGATTTTCTTTTTTGTTCTTTTTTTTATTTTATTACTATAGTTATGGTTACAGTTAGGGGTTGTTTCTTTGTTGTTCTAGCTTTTGTGTTAGAGAGTGGCTTTGGCCAGGAAGGCCTCTGTTTTTATATGTTTTTATTATTTTATTTTATAATTATTATTGTTATCTACTTCTTCACAGAGTAGAGAAGTGTTTCCCAGTTTTCCTGTTATCTATAAATTGATCACTCTTTGCTGTCTATCCATGATTCCATATCCAAACTGTGAGGTTATTTTATGAATTGCAAATCCATGCTTGTTTGGAATGGTAGCAATAACTCTATATGATGGAAGATTTTTTCTCTTTTTTTAATCGTATCTAATTATGAGATACCCTATAATTGTTTCCATGCAGATATTTTATAGCCAAATGGCTTTCGGGTCAAACCATTCTATTAATGGACGCTTTGTATTTATTGTTGAAGTGGAGTTTCCCATAGAACGTTCTCCTCTCTTGCATTATAATTTCAAGGTATTGGCTGTTCTCATTTAACATGTTGTAATTCTTTGCTCAGTCTAGTTGGTAAATAGTACCATGCATGTAACCGATGTCTTAAATCCTTGCTTAATTTAGTTTTTAAATATTGTAACGCATTGAAGTGATAATGATCTCTCCTTCTCAGTTAATCAACACTATACAGGATGTGTACACAAATCAGATCGATGATTTACTAGAGGATGATTGGATGATTGTAAGGTTTGTTTCTTTTTCATGTTTATCAACACTTACATATTCTCTCTCTCTCTCTCTCTCTCTCTCTCTCTCTCATGTGTGTGTCTGTGTGAGAATATGGATATGTCATTCTACCTTAGCCCTGAAGTAGAAAATAGTTTTGCATTCGTAACTCAAAACGAAAACAACGAACATGGAGATTCCATTCTACCTCAACCTTGAAGTAGAGAACTGTTTTGTGTGTGTAACTCGAAAGGAACAATAACCCAATACTAAATTCAAGACTTCTTACATACAATAAAATGATAAATTCTAAACCTAATTTCCTCTCAAATATTTTTTTCAAGTCTTAAGAGGCAAATATATGAAATATGGCCTTCTTCACTCTGACTCTCCCCCCCTCCCCCCCCCCCCCCCCCCCACCAAAAAAAAACACCACCACCACCACCATCTCTCTCTCTCTCTCTCTAAAACAAAAGAAAACATGTACAGCAATATAGTAGTTTTTTAAAACATCAACTATAGGCTAAGAGGGAAAATAATCTGACAA
>JAMYWD010002302.1:0-10297 GCA_028583415.1 Protea cynaroides
TAAATTGTTATTAAATTTTAATATCACATAGATTCTCAGTTCATTTATTTATAAGATTTTCGCTATTGTGTATTTACTCTGATTGTGATTACGGATGTATGGGGGTTCAGATAACGCGGGGATAGCCTACTCGAGATCCTGGTTGAACCGTTGGTTTATTAGCGGTTCATCATACCATTCTGAATAGTGTAGAATTGGGGTGTGACACCTAACATCCAACATCCTAGCATATGAAATGCATGATTAGATAATAGCAATTTAACAACTACATGGCATGTGAATATGCACAAACACCGAGCAATACAATTTACACATGGATTTAATCACAAAAGCTTACTGTCATTTAATTAATTAGAGTTTGGGGTCTTGTCCCTTACCTGTCCCGTGATAATAATTTCGTATAGCGTCACAGGATCTACTCACGCTGTCTACAAGTCCTACATAGTCATACCTTTAGGTTAGAATTCATTGATTAAGGTTAGAATTCATTTATGAAGGTCACAGCTGGTCAGAACCAAGTTTGGTCAAGCAAACAAGGTTCGAAAGGCATACCGGTCTCAGTAGAGTGAGACCGGTATGGGGCCACCGGTATATACCGGTTGCGAAACATACCGGTCTCAGTCAGTGAGACCGGTATGTGCCTGCGGTATATACCGCAGGCCCATATCGCATGACCTTGTGTCTAACCGGTATGTCCCGCGGTTTGGATCCGAGAACCCAATCTCAGATCTCCCTCCCTCGTCGGTCTTCGGCTTGGTTTCTAGGGTTTCTTCTAACCCATTCTAAGGTCCAAGTATTCTAATGGTTTTCTGGTTGTGACTAGAATGTCGTATCCAACTAGATCAGATCTAAAAGAAAACTAGGCTTTAAATTAAAAATCCTAGGATTTTGGATCGTTGCGCCGCTTCACGGCTCCGATCCAAAATCCTATCATGACTAAGAGAATTGAGCACTTACCGGCGGTGTTCGTCGGTTGGCGGCGTGTTCCTACGATGGAAACCCTATCATGACTAAGAGAATTGAGCACTTACCGGCGGTGTTCGTGGGTTGGCGGCGTGTTCCTACGATGAAAACCCCTTTCTTGAGCGGCCTCCTCCTTCCTTGCTCCTTCTCAGATCTCTTCAGACGGCTAGGGTTTTGAGAAGGATCAAAGGAGTGTCCAAGCCTCTATTAATAGTGGGAGACCGTTCCTAGGAAGGTTTCCCACGATTGGAAACTTTTCAAGTTTCAATTCGGAGTGAGGGACCCGCTAGAGTCCGTCTCCAGCCGAAACTAAACATACCGATCGCACATACCGGTCTGACTGACTTAGACCGATATAGTCAAACCGGTATACACATACCGGTTGCACCATACCGGCTGACTGACTCAGACCGGTATAGTCAGACCGGTATGAAGTTTATACAGTTTTTCCATAGGTTTTCATACCTGAAAATTGAGTGGTTCGTCACCCGGCTTCACCTTCCGGTCCGGTTATGATTGGAATATCTGTCACCATATAAAACCATGGGTTAGACCCAGTTTTTAGAACACGGTTCTTACAACTATCCTTTAAATAGAGGAAATAATACAAGGGGAACTATCCATATATAGTAGGTAAGACTCTTACCTTACTAACCCGGTCTTACCACCTTGTATTAGGTCTTCCTATCATGGTCGGACCAAGCGGACCAAGTGCGTGAAGAAACCGCAAGGCTAGGTATGTAATTTGAATCAAAATCATCTATTTAGGAGCGTATGGTCGCATACCTAAATAGGTGTGCATCGACCAAAACCAGCTCATTCACCTACTGGCCTGAAATGTGCAACCATTCGTATTCTTCGAGGAAGAACACTCAAAAACTGAGTCAGCCCGCTGTCTGAAAATCCCCAAAGTCATCTTCTGGGATATGTTATGAGGTCTGATTTTCATGAGAAGATGATCCCTTTGACTGATCTTCTGAAGAATGCAGGAGCTCATCCTTGTTATTAGTTCCTTCAAGACTACAGTTTGATGGCACTTTTGGAGAAATCTGAAAAGTGTCAACTGGTGAAAGTGGTGCTGGAGGAGGGGGTGGTGGCTTGAGACAAATCATAGACTCTTTTCTGCCTACTTTTTCATCCAACGAGAGACTGTTGAGACCCCCGCTCAAAGAACGTGGACTTTTACGGCGAACACCCGTTGGCTGACACCACAATGTGCCATATTGTTAATAGTTCTGCTTCATTTACAACTCACCAATTGGACACAATTTACATAAAGGGTGCAAGAGTTCTTACTTTCTTTATTTGAACTACTGGAGTTTCCCCTTCTTTTAGACTGTAATCAACTGAAGAAGTTTGCTGGTAGTGCTGCTCCATTTTCTCAGCAGTCTTCTTTTTGTTCAGATAACTTGCAAACAATTAAAGAACACACAATTTCACAAGGTTTTGACTGTATGATACTTCGTTATAGTATGTCAAGAGTACTAGCATTCATTAGTCCGAGAGAGAGAGAGAGAGAGAGAGAGAGAGAGAGAGAGAGAGAGAGAGAGAGAGAGAGAGAGAGATAGAGAGAGAGTAGAATATATGTGAGGATACTGTAAGCCATTAAAAGAAGATTAACATACCTCCTGCTGGTCCTGGTTCGATGAATATCGAATCAGCCACTGCAGAAGTGTTCAAAGTATTCGATGCCATTACCGTCAAGTTTCTTGTAATGCCTTCGTCAATTTGTTTAGGAACTGACTTCTGATTTCTCAGTCTCTCTTCAGCTTTTACAAAATGGATGGAATAACCTAAATGTATCTTGAAACCATAGTCCCTCTCTTATATGCCTCATTGTAACTGTCTCTCATCAAGATAGTTACAGGTGATGGCAGATCCTACTTTGCACACGTGTCAAACTGACATGGCAATAGGGCCACATCAGTCCAACAGATACTTCATATGGTCCTGAAGGGCAGCTTGAAAATCATAGGCTTGTGGTCTCTCTTGGAACCCAATACCAATGAAAGCATGCCGAAGATGACCACCCATATAAGTTGCATGTCAATGACCATCATAAGTGCATAAAAACTCAGATCTGGACAGATGAGGGGCTTGAAGCCAAAAAGCAAAGCAAAGCTACAGAAAAAACACAAACAGTGTTACAGTAATCATGCTGCAGCTTTGATCAATGAAAGAGTTATATCCGGTTCCATGCCTATAAAATGTCCCATATTGCACCATTGAAGAATGCAACTGAAAATTATGGGGCTTCAGGATCTTAGCACAAGAAAGGGATTAAAACTAGACATGTGCCAAGTTCAATAACATCAAATTCCTTCTCCTCCTCGTCCTCATCTTCCATTTCATTACTTTTTCTTTTTCCCTTTCTTTTACAGATGGTTTTTTGAAGCTAGCTTTTTAAGATAGGATTTTGCTTTGGCATCAGATTATAACGTTTGAATCGCGAGTGGCGGGCGATCGAACATATCCAAGTCAAGCATCAACACGACCGACGGTATGACGCCGAGATCAGCAAGTGATTTCCTAGTCTTCAGATCCTCTGAGGCTAATCTCTTGATTTCTTTGACCGCTGCATCTTTATCTTCCAAGCTTCCGAAGTGAAGTTGTTTTACGGATCTCTGCAACACAACTATATCTTCTTCGATTCCGCAGGGACTTTCACTTTTCATAATCTCTGGCTCCTCTTTCTTTTCTTCTTCTTCGGCTCTGGTTTTATCGAATTGATCAGAGGATCTGGTAGATTTTCTGGCAGTCTTCAGTTGAAGAATGTGTCGGATGCGAGTGAAGAATTGAAGTTTCTTAGGGAAGGAATAAGACCGAGAAGTAGAATCGACCATGATTGTTTGACGTTTACAGAGGAGACAGAGATAAAGAGAGATTATAAAATTTATGAAATCAAACAATAAAGAAGAGGAATTAAATGGAAAAATTGAAATACACAAACACAGATGGGGAGAAGAGAGAGAAGGGGCGGGAAGGAAGGAGGAGGGAACAGAAGTCACATGAACAAACAGAAACATTGTTTTTAAAATGAAAAAAACCAAAGATTTTTATTAGCAGAAGAATATTTTCAATATCTGTCCAAAATGGTATCAAGAAGAGAGTCGGACGCACACTTACAAAAAGTCATCAGGCAAAAAAAAAAAAAATGTGATGCCTGGTTCAAGCTATCGAAACCCTGACGGTATTGGTTAAACTGATTGAATCAGATAAAAAAAACGAACACTAGATCGATAGTCGTAGATGATTTATTAATCGGTTATTTTCGATAAAGGTGTTAAAAATGAAACGAAACCATTTATCAAAATTGAATTGGATAGTGTTACGGTTGGAAATCGTCCGCCGATTCGCACTCTGAGTTACCTGCAACCACAGAGATGAGACAAGGGAGTTGGGCGCCTAAGCCCCGGGTACACTCCGATGCCTAAGTCAGATTCCCAATGTAAACAGTCAAGAGATAGCAGAAAGCTATCTCCAGTTTAAAGAGTGTGGGACGATGAGAGAGTTTGAGCATGCGAGAATGATGAATGAGAGAGAGACTGTGAATTAGTAACTAGTAACTTCGCTTACCTTGAGGGATTGCCCTCTACTTATAGATTGGGAAGAAGCATGGAGGTACCAGGACTCAGGGGAGTAGATCGCCAATAAGATTGCCACGTGTCGCTCTGAGGGACACCCGTGTGGTAGACTCCGAGTAGGAGTAAGAGACCTTAGCCAAGGAAGCTAGGTCGGTCAACTCTGGGACTGACACATGTCAACGTATGAGTAATCACGGACCGCGATAGTCGACGTCGTATCAGACTGGGAGAAGGACTACTCGGAGGTAGCATAATCACATTAGGACTTTGACTACCGATTGGGAAACGTAGCTGGGTAGGACTATGACTCCGAGCACTACCATAGATGATGATAACTAGACGGCATAGGACGAGTGCGACATGCCGGGCGCATGAGAGGCCGGGCGTAAGATACCGAATGCCTCATAAGCCGAGCGCAAGATACTCCGAGTGGTCGGCTCCGAAGGTGAAGCTTGACACGCGTAAGATTTCCATTGGGTGATATTTTTCCCCCCTAACAGATGCCCCTTACTGTCGGATGCGAGGGATTCGATAGTGCAAATGTCCTTTGGTTGGCAGCCTCGACAGCTAACAGTTTGGCCGAGTCCGGCTAGTCGGTATTGCATGTTGCTATGCCAAGTGCATTTGTAGAGGACTAGAGAAATTGCAAAGTGTTGAATGTGCCGAGTGTTGACGTAAGTAGGTTGGATCAGATCTACCTATCCCTTGCCCTGCTTAAGTATGTTTGTGGAATTGAGCAGACGGAGATGCGTGAGGTCGGCCATGAGCTGACGGAGATGCGTGAGGTCGATCCTGAGGTCGGCCATCAGCTGGTCGACCGTGGACAAGTCAGTCGCGAGCAGGTCGGCCATGAGCTGGTCCAGAGTAGGCAGATTCAAGTATGGTCTACGTGCTACCGAGGTCTGCTTGTGGACCATGGTAGGAAGATTCAAGTATGGTCTGCGTGCTACCGAGGTCTGCTTGTGGACCGGGGTAGGCAGATTCAGGTATGGTCTGCGTGCTACCGAGGTCTGCTTGTGGACCATGGTAGGCAGATTCGAGTATAGTTTGCGTGCTACCGAGGTCTGCTTGTGGACCGGGGTAGGCAGATTCAGGTATGATGAAGCCGAATGGAACGACATTGGAGAGTTCTTGAACTTTGCACTGTAGACCCTTATTGGAATAAAAGACCTCTGGATTTGCGACTGTGAACGTCGGGTGCCCCTAGCAGGCTTGGATCATCGTCGGCCATCGGTATGGCACAGTGGGCCCTTCGTGGTAGATAGTTGTTATGGCACAGTCGGCCCTTCGGGGTCGGCCACCGACATAGCACAGTCGGCCTTCATGATCGGTCGTTGATATGGCACAGTCGGCCCTTCGGGGTCGGCCACTGATATGGCACTCATTTGTCGATCGGCCTTTCACGGTCGACCGTAATTTGTAATACTTTTTTCTTTTTCAATGTCTTTATTTGTTGTGTGTTGCTGAGTGCATGCTATAGTACCCCTAGAGCGTAGTCGGTATTGCTCCATGCAATGTCAAGTACGTTTGAAGTGCTGTCTTCGATCAGCGCTGGCTGGCATTGATTGTGTAAGTCAGTTGGATTTGAGTAAGCCGAATGGAATGGCATAGATGCTGAAGTCGCCCATGGGCAAGTTGGCCTTGAGCCAGTCGACCGTGAGCAAGTCACCCCTGAGAAAGCCGACCGTAAGTTGATCGGCTATGATCTGGTCGGCCCTGGGAAGTCATCCGAGAGCTAGTCAGCAGTGAGCAAGTTGACCATGAGACGGTCGGCCGTGAGGTTGGCCATTCTGCGGTTACCCCGGAAGTGTTGTCGGTTCGGCGCTCTGGTAGGCCGAGGACAATTAAGTAATGCTGAGTGCGAACAATGTTGAGTGCGGCTCGGTCTGAGCGCTGGTTCTGTTTTGAAAAATGGCAAAGGTGCCCCTACCCCGGGAGTGTTATTGGCTCGGTGCTTTGGCCGTCCGAGAACACTTAGGTATTTTTGAAAAGTGGCTTTGTTGGTCCCGGACTCTGAGTGGCCAAGTGTTTGGTATGCTTCCGACTACTGCCCTCGCCGCTCGTACCGACTGCGTATGCGTTCGCGTGCTTCATTTGCGGTCTGCGTGCTACCCTTGCCTGCTTGTGGGCATGGGTAGGCAGGGTGATTGAACACTTGCATACTGTTTACACCTGCTTGTGGGTGTGGACAAGCAGTGTCAATTGTGATCGGCGTGCTACCTTTGCCTGCTTGTGGGCGGGGGTAGGCCGATCGTACGATCGTCTGCATGCTACTCGCGCTGGCTGGGGGGTACGAGTAGGCAGGGTTGTAGGGGCCGGCATGCTGCCCAAGCCTGCATGGGCTAGTGGGCAGGTCGGCCATACCGGAAGGAGCGGTTGAATAGGCAGTGTTTATTTTGATCGGCCTACTCCCCTTGCCTGCTTGTGGGCGTGGGTAGGCCGAGTGATTGAAGAGTAGGCAGGGTCGCAGGGCCGGCATGTTGCCCAAGCCTGCATGGGCTAGTGGGACAGGTCGGCCATACCGGAAGGAGTGGTTTTGCTAAGTGTCAATTTTGATCGGCGTGCTACCTTTACCTGCTTGTGGGCGGGGGTAGGTCGATCGTACGATCGTCTGCATGCTACTCGCGCTCACTGGGGGGTACGAGTAGGCAGGGTCGTAGGGGCCGACATGCTGTCCAAGCCTGCATGGGCTAGTGGGCAGGTCGGCCATACCGGAAGGAGCAGTTTGTTAAGTGCTGCTTGTTGCACTCTGAATGAAATCACTTCTTGTATTAAAAGAAATCAAGCGGATGCCCTCGGTGGGTCCGGTTTACAACTGGGACTTGTGGTCGACTGAGTTCAGCGCCTGATCGGTCGACTCAGATCTCTTCTTGTTGACAGGCTTAGGATCGGCCTTCAGGTTGTTGACCACATTACTCTTTTGAGCCTTTGTCGTCTCGTCGGCTGCGGCGTACTTCTCACACCTGACCAGCAGGTCATCCAGATTCTTGGGCGGCTTTTTGGCAAGGGACCAACAAAGCTGCCCGTCGGTGACCCCGGCCTGCAGGCTGGACATGTGTACTACAGGCTCGACATCCTTGATTTCCAGCCCTTCAGCATTGAAGCGCTTGATAAAGTCCCTCAAGGACTCATTTTTTTGCTGTTTCACCGTAGACAGGTGATAAGATGTCTTCTTGCGCACTCGGCTGGCCTGGAAGTGCGTCAGAAATTTGTTCGATAATTGCTCGAAGGAAGTAATACTCCTCGGAGGCAGGTTATTAAACCATGTACGAGCGGCGCCTCGGAGCGTTGAAGGAAACGCTCTGCAGATACGACCGTCGCTTAGAGGATAAAATAGCGTCGTAGAGACGAACGCATCCAGATGCTGCTCGGGGTCGGTACTCCCATTGTACGAGTCCAGGACTGGCATCTTGAAGTTGTCAGGAGGGGGTGCCCTCATGATCTCGTCCGAGAGTGCCGTAATGGCAGTATAGGCCGTCCTCGGCGGAGCTACCCGGTTCTGCTCCACCTGCTGAAGCCGAGTGGTTAGCTCCAGTAAACGCCGCTCGACCTCGGACTGAGGCGTATCCGGAGGTGGCGCAACCATTGCTGGTGTCTCTACATTAACCCTCTCCTGGCGGAGGGCGTCGAGGAAGGACCTCGAGCCTCTCACCGGAGGTGGCGCTGCCGGCCCCTGGTGCTGATTTGTCGGGGGATACCAAGCGGCTGACCCCGCCACACTCCGTGCGGGCGCTTGATCTCCCATGGGGGGATTGCTCGGCAAGGTTCTGGTAGAAGCCGTCGGCGCCGGCTGCGGATGGACCGCTGGCGGGGCTTCAGGGGGCGTATTGGGTATCGGATGGGGATTTTCTCCTCCTACTGCCGAACCGCTTGCTCGAGCGCCCCTCAAGGCTCTAGCCAGCTGTTCGAGTTGTTGTCTCAACTCATCAAACTGCTGACGAGTAACATATTGAGGGGGTGGTGGTGGCGCCATCGCCGTTGGCATATGATTTGGAACCGGTGTTGGTACCGGTGGTGGTATTGGTGCTGATACAGGCGTGGGCGCGCGGTTTGTCCTCGTCGCACTTCCACTGCTGCCTACCTAAACCTGCACAGACTGCTCCGAAGGTGCATGAGATGCCTGTGCTCGAGTTCTCCTGTGAGCCATTGAAACCAGAGTGCTCGCGCGTTAATCTTCAAACTCAGTCAAAAGAGGCCCCACGGTGGACGCCAAACTATTACGGTTGGAAATCGCCCGCCGATTCGCGCTCTAAGTTACCTGCAACCACAGAGATGAGACAAGAGAGTTGGGCGCCTAAGCCCCGGGTACACTCCGATGCCTAAGTCAGATTCCCAATGTAAACAGTCAAGAGATAGCAGAAAGCTATCTCCAGTTTAAAGAGTGTGGGACGATGAGAGAGTTTGAGCGTGCGAGAATGATGAATGAGAGAGAGACTGTGAATTAGTAACTAGTAACTTCGCTTACCTTGAGGGATTGCCCTCTACTTATAGATTGAGAAGAAGCATGGAGGTACCAGGACTCAGGGGAGTAGATCGCCAATAGGATTGCCACGTGTCGCTCTGAGGGACACCCGTATGGTAGACTCCGAGTAGGAGTAAGAGACCTTAGCCAAGGAAGCTAGGTCGGTCAGCTCTGGGACTGACACATGTCAACGTATGAGTAATCACGGACCGCGATAGTCGGCGTCGTATCAGACTGGGAGAAGGACTCCTCGGAGGTAGCATAATCACATTAGGACTCTGACTACCGACTGAGAAACGTAGCCGGGTAGGACTATGACTCCGAGCGCTACCATAGATGATGATAACTAGACGGCATAGGACGAGTGCGACATGCCGGGCGCATGAGAGGCCGGGCGTAAGATACCGAATGCCTCATAAGCCTAGCGCAAGATACTCCGAGCGGTCGGCTCCGAAGGTGAAACTTGACACGCGTAAGATTTCCATTGGGTGATATTTTCCCCCCCCTAACATATAGTTTAAATCGAAACTATAAAAGCAGTTATTAAACAGTTTGATTTTGGTTTAAATAATAAAACTGTTTAATTAAACGATTCGATTCTGATTTCAAGAATAAAATGTTTAAAACCGATTAAATCATAATTTTAACCCCTTAATACTGAAATTTATTTATAGAAATAAATTAAAATTATTTTAATGCTTCCCACATGGTCGATTCGTCTAAATCATAAGCCCACATTTATAACTTCCGACAACAAAAATAAATTAAAATGATTTTGAATGCTTTCTCTCCCTCCCTCCTCTCCTTTGTTCCTAACTCTCTTTCTCTCTCTCTCTCTCTCTCTCTCTCTCTCTCTCTCTCTCTCTCGCCCGCGCGAGCGCACACACACACACGCGCGCGCGAAACTATTTAAAAATCAGATGACTAAATTGATTAATAAATGTTTCGATTTTAGTTTTACCCTATTCCTGTCGAACTGAAATCGTTAAACTGAAACCACACCGTTTAACAACCTTAATTACTGGTGTTGACTAGAAAATCAACACTAAGCCGACAAAAAACCAATAAAATATAAAAACCGATCTAAAATTGATTGATTGAAAACGGGTTAAGTGGCCTTGTGCCTCTCTTAAATGTCTAAGTCTTCTTTTATAACTCATGTTGTTTTGAACATTCTCTATCTCCAATCACTAGTGAGTCAAGGATAAAAGGGATGTAAGTTGTGGTTGTTACATATAGGTTACAAGCCCAATTATACTGCTAATAGCTTGATTAAATCGATCAATTA
>JAMYWD010002303.1:5000-10295 GCA_028583415.1 Protea cynaroides
GGAGGGTCGATAGACCCATCGACCCTAGCATCGACCCTAGCATCGACCCTCAGTTGACAAAATGGTTTTTAAATTCTGAATTAATTCTAATTAAATTCTATCGACTTTGTTAGGTTTGCTAGCAATATAATAACGTTATAACGGTGATTCTAAAGCTTGAAAAAATATCTTTTAGCAAGCTAAGGTGAGGAACCTTAACCCCAAACTAAATTGGTTAATAATAAACTGTTTTCTATTTCTTGAGTCCTATGCCATGTTTGATTTTATGCGAATATGTTGTAATGTGCATACAGCATGCCATCCAATATTTCTATTACTTGTTCATGCATATTTACTTTAAATGTTTATAACATGATGATGATGATGATGATAGGAATAGGCATGTGCTTGTATGTGTGTGGTTGATGTGCTTGATGCGAGCGAGTATCAGGGGAGGTGTGATGAGAACGTCAATAAGCGTTAACCTTTGGCGGGTCTCAGCACTTTAGCTCTATCTCTAACTCAAGTCTTGTGCATTGACATCGTCGTATCGCCACTACCTTAGCATAACTATTATGTCGGAGAGTATCAAGGGAGGTGGTCTCGGTCCTTGTAGTCTCTGACTCTACCGGGGGGCCTTAGCTCTATCTCTATGGATGTTCTGAGGGATGCTGGGGTGAGGCCTTGGATACACTGTTTGGCATTAGGATTGGTTAGCAGCGAGCCCAGTTTGCAAGCCCTCGCTAACAGGGGCTTACGTGTTGGTATAGCATTATATAGCAATAAACGTTAGCCTTTGTTGTATAATGTTATGGTAGGGTGGATGGGGACGACGATAAACGTTAACCTTCGGGCGGGCTTCCACACCCTGTGTATAGAGGCGGTGTCAATAAACGTTAACCTTTGACCACCCAACCTTTCTATTGCACATTGCAAACTATAAACCAAGACCAAAGATATGAATTGACTTTTTGCATGCATATGTAATGTTGCATTGTTTTGGCTACTCACTGAGCAATCTTGTGTGCTCACCCCTCGACGTCGAATATTTTTAGTTGATGATGCAGGTTATACAGTTGAAGATTATGTGAACGCGTCGGCGTACGGAACTGTAGCAGCTATGGACGCTGGACCTAAAGACGATACACACGACTCCTTTTGCGAGTGCAACTCGTGTGTATTCGATTAGATATTTTATAGATTTCTTTATTGGATTTATAAGACCTGTATTTGGTACCTAATTATTTATGTCTCAGTTAAACACAGAATAATTTTCTATTATTTATGGATATCATTCTAGTTCTCAGTTCATTTATTTATGAGATTTCCGCTATTGTGTATTACTCTGATTATGATTGTGGATGTGTGTAAAGTTTGGATAACACGGGGATGGTCTATTCGAGATCCTGGTTGAACCGTTGGTTACTTAGCGGTTCATCACACCATTCTGTACAGTGTGGAATTGGGGTGTGACAACTTGGTATCAGAGCTTCTCAGGCGTTGCCCGCCGAACTTACACGCATTCAAGACCATTGTGAACTGAGATAGGATAAATTAAAAGCTTTAATACAAACACACTGTAAGCACAAGTGATGATTGAAACAGAATTAAAAAGAGAATAATGCATCTATTAAAAAGGGAAAACCAGTTATATACAATGAGTGAAAGAAACAAAACGTATATACATCGCTAAAGCAGAGTACAGTCCACAACCCGGACAGTTACTCTGTGATACAAGAAAAGTAAAGTATAAATCAGGAAGCTGGAGGCGAAGGAGGAGGCGGTGCCTCACGGTCTCTGTCGTATTCCTCGGCATAGACACTAGTCAACCATGCCACCTGGGTCTGAGTCGCCTGCAGACTAGCGGTGAGATCAGCCACCCTCTGGTCAGTCCGGCGCTGGATGTCTAGAAGCTCCCCTAACCTCAGGTTTGATGCGCGCTGAGCCTCTCTAATCTCGTGAAACATACTCAGCACATCAACAGAAGGTGGGCGTGATGGACCAGCATCATGAGAAGGACTGGTCTCGGGTACCGAAGCCGCCGCAGCAGAAGTACCAGCCCTATCCGCGTACGTGGGTGATGGTGGTGGTATCGCATCGACATCCATATATAAGCGATCAACGTCGACCGGATCCCCACGAGCCCTAGCAGCAGCCTCAGCATCAGCCATCTCAACCCGAGTGTGAGGGCGCACCATCGCGTTCCTCTCCTCATCACTAACCTCCACATCTCGCAGCCCCATCTTGCGGATAGCCTCCCAATCTAGAGGCGACGAGAAGGTCTTCTCTGGATCTTCTCATCTACTAGATCCACCCCGGCACGGGTCAAGTAGCACTGTAATCATGCGTCCATAGGGTAGATTACCCCTATGACCGGACAATGTAGCACTAATCATCGTCCGCATGATGATGTAAGGAAGGCAGACCGCCGGGCGAGTGCAGATGCGTGAGATCAAGAACCGGGTCAGCCGAGACACCCTCTCATAATGCCCACTCGCGGGATCGGATTATGCTGAATAATCTTGCAGAAGACCCGTGGAGCCGGACGCAAGTAGCAAGCTCTCATCCGCCATCTATCGTGACGGAGCAACCGGGTTGTCGATCTCAGCTCTCATCTCCATCTCAACAAACCGTGGCTCTCCCGGCGCACAAGACACCATAGGGCCATCATAGGCAATGCCCAACAGATCGCCAGGTGCCGATAATCAAAGGAGATTTGCACCCCTTGACGTAGCTGGTGATGCGCAACTCCCCGGCCGTGCTCAACATCATTGTAATTCCCACCACCGAGATTACAATAAAACCGGCGCACCAAGTCCGGACAGGTGCACGCATCGTATGTGATGACAAGGGAGCCACCCCATGTCACCGAATGCTCCCTCTACATTGAACAAGGCTAGCTCAACCAAGTTCACCATGCGACCCCTTCCACTTTCTTACGGGCATAGTCAGCATACTGTGCCTCAGCTTCATTGGAACGGAAGCGAAGTGGATCATGCAATCTTGGCACCTTGGTACGGGCCATAGTATCTGCAAAATGAGAAAGAGAAAAGAAACAAGCAGTTAGTAGGATAAAATCCAAAATTTGACTTAATAACGACGTAAGTTGACCATAAAGTCCCATTTCTCACTATACAAGTGGGCGTAAGAACTTACGTAGGTTAAAACACATCCTACAACCCACATGAAGTAGGAAATTTTAACTGACGATGTCCAATTTGAAGAAATTTAAGAAAAATCGAAAATGTCGACAAATTAGGGCAAAAAGAGAAAAATTTAAGTTTCTCGATAACCAACCGATGAAACTGAAAAATTTTTGAGGGCTTTCGTTCCTCAAGACCCCAATAACAAAATCCCCCAATAAAAATAGAATTTTTACGGTTGGAAAAAGTTTAATTTAGAAAATACGAGCTAAATGAGCAAAAAACCTAGAAATAAAAACCTAAAAACAGGGAAAGTTGGGAAATTTTACCTATAGAGGTGATGTGGATGTCGAAACTCGGACTAAGAACGATCCACAATAGTGAAGTAGCACTGTAGCAACTCGGAGAGTAGAGACAAGTCGAAACGGAGGAGGAATAGTGAGAATCGACCCAAAATCGGATCTTAAAAATTTGATTTTTGGTCCGAGGGTCGGACAATTCGACTGACACAATCGACCCTCGGATCGACCCTCCAATCGACCCTCGGCTCTCGGGAATCTGACAGAAAATCGAGGGTCGGACTGAGGGTCGGACTGAGGGTCGGACACCCATCGACCCTAGCATCGACCCTCAGCTCTCGGGAAACAGGTCATTCCCAGGGTCGGATACCAAGGGTCGGACACACCAGAGACCCTCACCATCGATCCTACATAGAAAAGACAGTATTTATTGGAGATTTTGAATTTTATATCGGGTAACGTGCCTACATGAAGTATAAATGATTTCTCACTGATTTTGATGATTTTCAGGCACCATCCATCTCGAAAGTAAATATGTCTGGACGTAGAGTTACCCGAAAAACCCGAAATACAGTCCCACTACCACCACCAGTGGAGGAGACTAGTCAAGAGAATAACCATGTATAGGGTAATCCAGAACCAGCAGGCCCTACAAATTTGCCACCTCCACCACCGGAGTTAGAAAATGTGGTTATGAATCTGGCACAACAGCTACAGCAAATGCAACACACACAAGCTCAAATGCAGGTTGCGATGGGAGTTATGTTTCAAGCCACTCAGGCTGCAGCCATGCACACTGGGCAAGCTAGTGCAGCACCAGTGGGTAACCACCCAGCTCACAGACACCTCAACAACCGGCTGCACCAATTCCAAAGGCAAGTTCCAGAAGCAGCCCAAGGGAACTATCAGTATCCACCCCCTATGTTTGGGGCATACCAAAACCAGCTGGATCACTCCCGACTAGTAGAGAGGTTTTTGAAGATGAAACCGAGAGAATTCAATGGTAAGCCGTCTGATCAACTGTGGCCAGCACACTGGATAGACGAGATGGAAAGGAACTTCCTTATGATGACTATCACTGAGGAAGAAAAGTGCTATGCGCCACCTTCATGCTCAAAGGCGACGCACACCATTGGTGGAAATCTACAAAGACGTATTTGTTGATCAAGCACACCCTACTGACATGGGCTATATATAAGGAAGCATTCTTCGAGAAGTATTTCCCCAGAAGCTTCAGAGATTCAATGGAGAAAGAGTTCCTGAGTTTGTACCAGGGGACAGATGACCGTAGACCCATATCAACAGCCTTACGAAGAATCGTTTTCCTTTGCACCGGCTAGTATGCAAGAAGAAGATACAAAACCCGTAGGTTTGTCGGGACTAAGAGGAAGCATAAGAGAAATGTTCGGGGCTTAGAGAAGAAGATTTACAACGGCTGTCCAAATTGCTCAATAATTGAATCGAGTCGAAGGAGAGCTATTTCTCCCAGAAACGGAGGAATTAAGAGACCAGCCGGAAACTCCTACGACGGAGGCAACAGTAGGACGTATAAACCTTTCCGTCCTCAGAATTTTACAACTACACCAAAGTCTACTTCCACAGCTCAACCACAGTAAAAGCCAATTTCTGAAGCCCCGAAGTGTTATAACTGCAACCAACCAGGGCATATGGCAAGAGAGTGCCCAAAACCCAAGAAGCAATTACATCAAGGACGGGTATATGCTGTTACATCAGAGGATGCAGCCGCATCGCCCGATGTGGTCACATGTATGACTGAAACTTTTAAGATTTTAATTTCATTGATTGAGCATGTAGACTAAGTAAAATGGATCATAGGTATTGTACCTATTAATGGCGTACCCGCCAGAGAACTC
>JAMYWD010002304.1:0-10276 GCA_028583415.1 Protea cynaroides
CGATACTAGATATCCGACTGCCCCTTTCACAAGGCATCTCTTAGCCTTTAGTGCTGAGAGTATGAGCTTGTGTCTACGGGAAGTTTGGTTCTCGTAAAACTGAATTCTGCTCCTGCTTGGTCTTTAAATGTTAGCTTCTTTTCGGCGCATAGTAGGTTCGCAGAATGTCGAGCTAACCAGTCCATTCCCAAGATGACGTCAAAGTCTACCATCTCAAGTTGTATCAAGGTTGCATCTAAGGTTTTCTCACCAATGTGTGGACATGGTCCATATCCTTTCTCTAATTCCACTTCTAAACCCATCGGTGACCGTACAAGTAATTTGTAGTCTAATGTTTTAATGGGTAAGTTTATCTTCTTTCCGAATGACACAGATATAAATGAATGAGCAGCTCCTGAATCAAAGAGTACTCTGGCGGGTGCATCATTTATAGGTACGATACCTGTGACCACATCGGGTGATGCAGCCGCATCCTCGAATGTAACAGCATATACCCGTCCCTGATGGAATTGCTTCTTGGGCTTAGGGCACTCCCTTGCCATATGTCCCGGTTGGTTGCAGTTGTAACACTTCGGGCTTTCAGAATTCGGCTTTGGCTGAGGTTGAGTCCCTGGAGTAGTCTTAGTTGCAGCATTAAAATTCTGAGGGCGAAAAAGTTTATATGTCTTGTTATTGCCTCCGTTATAAGAATTTCCAGCTGGCCTTTTGATACCCCGGCTCTGTGTGAAATAACTCTCCTTCTGGCTCGATTCAATGACTCGAGCTATTTGGATAGCTTCATTATAAATCTTCTTTTCTAAGCCCAGAACATGCTCTCTGATGCTTCCTCTCAGTCCCGTGACGAACCTACGGGTTTTGGTTTCTTCTTCCTGCATACTCAGTGGTGCGAAGAAAAACAGCTCCTCATAACGTTGTTGGTATGCATCCACTGACATCTATCCCTGATATAAACTCAGGAACTCCTTCTCCATAGAATCTCTGAAGCTTCGTGGAAAATACTTCTCAAAGAAAGCTTCTTTATATATAGCCCAAGTCAGTTGGGCGTGCTTGGTCAATAAATAGTCCCGAGTAGATTTCCACCAGTGATGTGCATCGCCTTTGAGCATGAAGGTGGCACATAATACTTTCTCTTCTTCTGTAATAGTCATCATAAGAAAATTTCTCTCCATCTCGTCTATCCAGTGTGCTGGCCATAATGGATCAGACGACTTGCCATTAAATTCCCTAGGCTTCATCTTCAAAAATCTCTCCACCAATCGAGAGTGATCCAACTAATTTTGGGGATATGCCCCAAACAGATGGGGTGGATACTGGTAATTAACCTGAGCTGCTTCCGGAGCCTATACTGGAATCTCTGCAGCAGGTTGTTGAGGTGTCTGAGGTGCTGGGTGGTTACCCACCGGTGCTGCACTGGCTTGTCCTGTCTGCATAGGTACAGCTTGCGTGGCTTGAAACATAATGCCCATGGCAACTTGCATCTGAGCTTGTACGTGTTGCATCTGTTGCAGCTGTTGTGCCAGATTCATCACCACGGTTGTTAGCTCTGGTGGTGGAGGTGGAAAATTTGTAGGGTTTGCCTGTTCTGGATTACCCGATGCATAATTATTTTCCTGACTAGTCTCCTCCACGGGTGGTGGTGGTGGAACTGCATTCCGGGTCTGTCGGGTTACTCTACGTCCAGACATAATTTCTTTTTATGATTGGTGGTGCCTGAAAATTATCCAAAATAGGTGAGAAGTCATTTATATTTCATGTAGGCACGCTAACCGATAATCAATTCCAATTCTAGCTCATTTTATATAAAAAATACTGTCTTTTCTATGCAGGGTCGATGGTATGTCCGACCCTTGGTATCCGACCCTGGGAAATGACCTGTTCTTCCCGAGAGCTGAGGGTCGATGTGAGGGTCGATGGGTGTCCGACCCTCAGTTCCGACCCTTAGTTTTCTATCAAATTCCCGAGAGCTGAGGGTCAATGGGAGGGTCGATTCGAGGGTCGATTGTTCTAGTCGAATTGTCCGACCCTCAGACTAAAAATCAGATTCTTAAGATCCGATTTTGGGTCATTTCTTATTATTTCCCTCCCGTTTTGACTCGTCTCTCCTCTCTGAGTTGCTACAGTGCTACTCCACTGTTTTTAATTGGTTTGACTCCGGGTTTCGACGTCCACGTCATCCATACAGGTATGTTCTCTCATTTTTACCTGTTTTTAGGTTTTCTCTTCTAGGTTTTTGTCCATTTAACTTGTATTTTTCAAATTAAACTTTTTACAACTGTAAAAATTTGATTTTTATTGGGGGCTTTTGTTATTGGTATCTCGAGGAACGAAAGCCCTCAAATTTTTTTGAATTTCATCGGTTGGTTATCGAGAAACTCGAAAATTTGTCATTTTTGCCCTAATTTGTCAAAATTTTTGTTTTCTTGAAATTTCTTCAAATTGGTCTTCGTGGGTTTCCATTTCCTACTGTGTGAGTATCGTAGGGTGTGTTGGAACCTAAGTAAGTCCTCCCGCCCACGTGTATGGTGAAAAGTGAGCCTTTTGGGCAACTTACCTCGTAAATTTCAGATTTTCGCCCTATTAACTCCTTGTCTCCCTTTCTCTTTCTTATCTGCAGATACCATGGCTCATACCAAGATACCCAGAGTGCGTGATCTACTTCCCTTCCGTTCTAATGAAGCCGAGGCAAAGTATGCCGACTATGCCCGTAAGAAAGTGGAGGGTGGTCGTATGGTAAACTTGGCTGAGCTAGCCTTGTTCAACATAGAGAGGGCATTTGGTGATATGGGGTGGCTCCCTGTCATCACCTACGACGCGTGCACATGTCTGAATTTGGTGCGCCAGTTCTATTGTAATCTCCAGGTGGTGGGGAATTACAATGACGTTGAGCATGGTCAGGAGTTGCGCATCACTAGTTACGTTAAAGGGGTGCACATTTCTTTTGATTATTGGCAACTGGCCGATATGTTGGGCATACCTTATGGCGGCCCCATGGTGTACTGTGCGCCTGGAGAGCCACAGTTTGTTTCTATGGAGATGAGGGCAGAGATTGACAACCAGCTGTTACGACCTGATCGCTGACAGATGAGAGCCTGTTACCTGCGTCCAGCTCCACGGGTCTTCTGTAAGATTTTCCAGCATAATCTGATCCCGCATAGTGGGCACTATGAGAGGGTTTCTCAGCTGACCCAGTTTTTGATATACAGTATCTGCACCAGACAGGCGGTCTGCCTTCCTTACATCATCATGCAGACCATGATTAGTGCTACATTGTCCGGTCATAGGGGTAATCTACCCTATGGAAGCATGATTACAGTTCTACTGACCCGTTTGGGGGTTGACCTGGTAGATGAGAAGATCCAGGAGAAGACCTACTCGTCGCCTCTAGATTGGGAGGCTATCTGCAAGATGGGTATGCGGGATGCCCAGGTTAGTGATGAGGAGAGGAACGCGATGGTGCGCCCTCACACTCGCATCGAGATGGCTGACGCCGAGGCTGCTGCTGCCATTACTAGAGCTCGTGTGGATCCTGTCGACGATGACGACCGTATGTATATGGATGTCGACTCGCTACCACCGCCTTCCCCTACACATGCGGCTGGAGTTGGCACTTCTTCTGAGGCGGCTCCTGCACCTGAGGCTGGTCCTTCGCATGCGGCTGGTCCTTCACTCCCACCTTCTGACATGATGGAGATGCTGCAGGAGATCAGGGAGGCTCAACGCAGATCTGACCTGAGGATGGAGGAGTTACTAGACGCTCAGCGTGTATCAGACACACGGATGGGACAGCTTCTAGAGGTACAGCGTGCGACTGATCTGAGAGTAGCCGATCTCACAGCTAGTCTCCAGACGACCCAGACTCAGATAACCTGGTTGACTAGAGTCTATGCTGAGGACTATGATAGAGATCGTGAGGCCCCGCCTCCTCCTTCATCTCCAGCTTCTTGATTGTACTTTATTTTCTTGAACTACAGAGTAACCGTCCGGGTTGTGGACTGTACTCTGCTTTATTTATGTATATACATTTTGTTTCTCTCACTCATTGTATGTAATCTGTTTCCCCTTTAATAGATGCATTATTATCTTTTTAAATTTGGTCTCAACCATCACTTGTGCTTACGGTGTGTTTATATAACTGTTTTTACTTTTATCTTATCTCAGTTTACAATTGTCTCGAATGTATGTTAGTTTAGCGGACAAGGCCAGAGATGCTCTGAAACCAAGTTGTCACACCCCAATTTTACACTTTTCAGAATGGTGTGATGAACCGCTAGCAAACCAATGGTTCAACCAGGATCTCAAGTAGGCTATCCCCATGTTATCTAAACTTACACACATCCGTAATCATAATCAGAGTAAATATACAATAGCGGAAATCTTATAATAAAATGAACTAAGGATCTACTGTGATAGTAATATTAAATAGAAAAATTATTCTGTATCAACTGAGACATAATTAATTATCAAATACATGTCTTTATTAAATCCAAATAAAGAAAACTAAGAAAATCTAGTCGAATACACATGAGTTGCACTCGCAAGGGGAGTCATGTGTATCTACTTCAGCTTTAGCTTCCATTGCCGCCACGTTTCCGTACGCTGGAGCATTCATGTATTCTTCAACTGTATAACCTGCATCATCAACTAAAAATATTCGACGTCGAGGGGGTGAGCACACATCACGGCTCAGTGAGTAGACAAAACAATGCAACATTACATATGCATGCAATCAATTCATATCTTTGGTCTGGTTTATAGTTTGCAATGCGCAATAGAAAGGTTGGGTGGTAAAAGGTTAACGTTTATTGACCCCGCCTCTATACACAGGGTGTGGAAGTCCGCCCGATGGTTAACGTTTATCGTCATCCCCATCCACCCTAATCATGACATTATACAACAAAGGTTAACGTTTATTGCTATATAATACCATACCAACACGTAAGCCCTTGTTAGCGAGGGCTTGCAAACTGGGCTCGCAACTAACCAATCCTAATGCCAAATAGTGTATCCAAGGCCTCACCCCAGCATCCCTCAGAATGTCCATAGAAATAGAGCTAAGGCCCCCCCCGGTAGAGTCAGAGACTACAAGGACCGAGACCACCTCCCCTGATACTCTACGACATAATAGTTCTGCTAAAGTAATGGCGATACGACGATGCTAATGCACAAGACTTGAGTTAGAGATAGAGCTAAAGTGCTGAGACCCGCCAAATGTTAATGTTTATTGACGTTCTCATCACACCTCCCCTGATACTCGCTCGCATCAAGTACACCAACCACACACATACAATCACATGCCTATTCCTATCATCATCATCATCATCATCATCATCATGTTATAAACAATAAAGTAAATATGCATGAACAAGTAACAGAAATATTGGATGACATGTTGTATGCACATTACAAGCATAGTCGCATAGAATCAAACATGGCATTGGACTCAAGAAAATAGAAAATAGTTTGTTATTAACCAATTAGTTTAGAGTTTCCGTTTTCTCACCTTAGCTTGCTAATAGATACTTTTCCAAGCTTTAGAATCACCTTTATATTGTTATTGTATTGCTAGGAGACCTAACAAAGTCGATAGGATTTAATTAGAAATAATTTTCAATTTAAAAACCATTCTATCAACTGAGGGTCGGAGTCATGATCGACCCTGGGTGCCACCCTCCCCAAACTCTGAACTTCCCAAACACTGAGGGTCGATGGTCAGTATCACCTAGGGTCGGATGGTCATCGACCCTCGGTGCGACCCTCGATGCACTTTGGTCCAATTCCCTCTTTTAGTTCATTCTTCGTGCTAGGGATCCTATGTCTTGCTCCTATTTTCCATTCTACATTCATTCCACGGTCTAAAACCATGTATAACCCACCTAGATAGCTTTCATGCATTCTCCTATGGTTTTCCATGAAAACCTAACCATGGGTTGATGGTTTGGGTTTCTCTGAGATCACACTCTCATCAATAGCTAACCAAAGGTCTGTAGAAACTCATGGAATTAGTATCCATACCTGAAAAAAATACTCCTTCTCTGCAAATCTTCTCTTTTGGCTAAATTCTCTTCCTTGTTTCTCTTCTTCCTCTTCTCCTTCTCTTCTCTTTCTCTCAATTCAATTAGGGTTGTAAAAGGAGTGAAAGAGGCTTAGGGACGTCCTTTAAATAGAGTAGGAATATCCTAAAATAAGTCCCTTTGAGATTAGGAAAGAATCCCAATCGAAAATTAGGAAATTTCCTAATTCTATTTCCTACGGTAACCGAGGGTCGATGGGAGGGTCGATGATCCCGTCGACCCTAGGGTTCAAGATGTCCGACCCTCCCTTCAAAATTGAGGGTTTGACTTTCTGCTTTGGGAGGTCCGACCCTGCTTAGCTGGGTATGCGACCCTCCCCTTAAATTAAGTGTTTTTGGGTCGATTTGATACCTGGGATCTCGATCTTCCTCACGCCCTTGGTCCATTTGACTCGACCATGATAGGTAAACCTGGTTCAAGGTGGTAAGTCCGGGTTAGATTGACACTATATCCGTATTATCTAAACCCCATACATCCATAATCATAATCACAGTAAATACACAATAGCGGAAGTCTTATAATAAAATGAACTGAGAATCTATTATGATATCAATATTTAAATAACAAATTATTCTGTATCAACTAAGACATAAATAAATAAATATGAAATACATGTCTTTAATAAATCCAAATAGATAAAACTAAAAATCTAATCGAATACACATGATTTGCACTCGCAAGAGATGTCATGTGTATCCACTTCATCTTCAGCTACCATCGCGACAACGTTCCCGAACTCTGGAGCATTTATATAATCTTCAACGGTTGTACCTGCATCATCAACTAAAAATATTCGACATCGAAGGGTGAGCATACATCACGGCTCAGTGAGCAAACAAAACAATGCAACAATACATATGCATGCAATCAATTCATATCTTTGGTCTGGTTTTATGTTTGCACTGTGCTATAGAAAGGATAGGTGGCCGCCGCACCTCTATGCACGAGAGTGTGGATACGCCTGATGAACCTCTCACCGTCGCCCACAGCACCCATAATGAACATTGTTCAACGAAGGTCATGTTTATCGATGCACAACTCCATACCAACAAATTAACCCCTGATGGCTAGGGCTGCAAACGGGGCTCGCTACTAACCAATCCTAATGTCTATCAATGTATCCAAGGCCTCACCCCAGCATCCCTTAGAGCACCCGTAGAGATAGAGCTAAGGCCCCTCGGTAGAGTATAGGACTCAAGGACCGAGACCCTCCTTGATGCCCTACGTCGCAATAGTTCTGCTAAGGTAACGGCGATACGACGATGCTAATGCACAAGACTTGAGTCAGAGATAGGGCTAAAGTGCCCGGATCAAACACCGCCTAACACTTTCCCTGATGCCCTACTTGCATCAAGCACACTAACCATACACAAACAATCACATGCCTATTCCTATCATCATCATCATCATGTTATCAACAATAAAGTAAATATGCATGAAACAATAATAGAAATATTGGATGACATGTTATATGCACATTACAAGCATATTCGCATAGAATCAAGCATGGCATTGGACTCAAGAAAATAAAAGTAGTTTATTATTAACCAATTAATTTAGGTCTTGTTCCCTCATCTTAGCTTGCTAATAGATACTCTTCCAAGCTTTAGAATCACCGTTATATTGCTATTATATTGCTAGAAGACCTAACAAAATCGATAAAATTTAATTAGAATTTATTCTAATTTTTTTAAAACCATTCTACTAACTGAGGGTCGGAGGTAGGGTCTGAGTTATGACCGACCCCTGGTGCGACCCTCCCCTAATCTAAACTTTCAGAACCCTGAGGGTCGATACTCAGAATCACATAGGGTCGGATGGTCATCGACCCTCTATGCGACCCCCTGTGGGTTTTGATCAATTTTCCTCCTTTTAGTCAATTTTTTGTGTTTGAGGTCCTATGGCTTGCTCCTACAGTCCATTCAACATACATTCCATGGTCTAGAACCATGAATCATCCACCTATATAGCTTTTATGTATTCTCCCATGATTTTCCATGGAAACCTAACCATGGGTTGATGGTTTGGATTTCTCCGAGATCACACTCTCATCCTTATCTAACCTAAGGTCTGTAGAAATTCATGAAATTAGTATCCATACCTGGGAAGAATACTCCTTCTCTGAAATTCTTCTCCTTTTTACTTTATCTTCTCTCCCTTATTTCTCTTCTTCTTCTCTTTCTCTCAATTCAACTAGGGTTGTAAAAGGAGTGAAAGAGGCTTAGGGATGTCCTATTTATAGGGTGGAAACTCCTAAACTAGGCCCCATTGAGATTTGGAAGGAATCCAATCGAAATTTAGAAACTTTCCTAATTTCAGTTTCTGGCGGCAACTGAGGGTCGATGATCCCGTTGACCCTTGGTTTCCTAAAGTGTTCGACAGAGGGTCTGACTTTCTGTCTTGGGGGGTCCGACCCTCCCTTGCTGGGTATGCGACCCTCCCTTTAAATTAAGTATTTTTGGGTCGATTTGATACCTGGGATCACGATCTCCTCCACACCCTTGGTTCATTCATCTCGTCCATGATGGGTAATCTTGGTTCAAGGTGGTAAGACTGGGTTAGTTTGATACTGGTCTTACAACTCCCCCCTACTTATAAAAATTTCATCCCCGAAATTGTACGTACCTTCTGAATCAAATAAGTGAGGGTATTGCTTTTACATAGCATTCTCTTCCTCCCAAGTAATCTCTTCCATGTCTCTATTTTTCCAAATGACCTTAACATAATAAATATCTCGGTTACGTAGTCGTTGAACCTTTCGACTGGTGATTTCTATTGGTGTTACTTCAAATGTTAATTCATCAGTCAATTCCGGTAGATCTACTGTCAGGACGTGCATTGGATCCTTGACATACTTCTTTAATAGGGAAATATGAAATATGTCATGCACACTTGACATAGATGGTGGTAGTGCTAACTGATAAGCCACTTTTCCACGTTTAGCTAGAATCGCATACGGCCCGACATATCTTGGACTGAGTTTGCCTTTCTGCCCGAACCGTTTCAATCCTCGCATAGGCGATACCCTCAAGAATACTTTATCACCTACAGTGAACTCAAGATCTCTGCGTCGAGTAACTGCATATTGCTTCTGACGGTTCTGAGCTGTTTTTACCCTTTCCTTGATAATGTCTACCACTCGACAAGTCTTCAACAAATTCTGGCCCAACAATACTATGTTCTCCAACTTCATTCCAAAACAACGGAGTTCGACACTTTCTGCCATACAGTGCTTCATATGGTGACATCTGTATAGTAGCCTGATAGCTATTGTTATAAGCGAACTCGATCAGTGGTAACTTTTCATCCCATAATCCTTTGAAATCAATTACACATGCGCGTAGCATATCTTCTAGAATCTGGATTGTACGCTCTGACTGTCCATCTGTCTGTGGGTGGAATGCAGTACTGAACATCAATGTTGTACCCATAGCCTTTTGCAATCCTTCCCAAAACTTGAAAGTAAATCGGGGACCTCTATCGGATACAATGCTCTCTGGTACACCGTGTAACCGAACAATATTATCCACATACAGCTTTGCTAACCTTTCCAGTGTATACTGAGGTCGTATCGGTATGAAGCGAGCTGTCTTAGTCAGACGGTCTACAATCACCCAAACTACGTCAACTACTCGAGGAGTCAGTGGTAATCCTGTGACGAAGTCCATAGTGATGCAGTCCCATTTCCATGCTGGTTCCGGTAACGGTACCGGCACGATCCTGCGGGTCTTTGACGTTCAGCCTTTACTTTCTGACAATTTAGGCATTGAGACACAAACTTAGCTACATCTGCTTTCATTCCTCTCCACCAATATAGTTTCTTTAGATCATGATACATTTTTGTGCTTCTAGGATGTATCGAATAAATGGTGGTATGGGCTTCTTTCATCAGTCGGTGTCTAATGTCCACATTTTCTGTTTCAGGTACACATATTTTTCCTTTGTATTTTAGTACTTTCTCTTCGTCCAAGGTGAACTCAGGGTTAGTCCTATCTTTTTTGATATCTTCTTGTACTATTTTCAGATAAGGATCTAATTTGATAGCTGTCTTCACTTCATCCATTATATCCGGTATAATTTTTAATGCCGCGAACATATTTGAAAACCGATGAATAAACCCTTGGTTTGCTGATCCATCCGTTGTATCTATCACATATTGCTCATTGCCATGATTGAATACCATTCCGATAGTACATATTGTCACA